>CM052098.1:18921621-18943833 GCA_028453745.1 Agapostemon virescens
TCACCAGATCTCAACACAATAGAGGACTTGTGGAGCGTAGTAGAAAAGATAATACAAGACCGTAAACCGAAAAATGTAGATGCTCTTTATTCTACAATCGAAACAGCTTCGAATAATGTTACTGTAGATCAATTTAAAAAATTAATAGATTCTATGCCAAAAAGATGTATCGAAATAGTGAAAAAATAATGGATATTGGACAAAGTATTTTCAATACGAATATAAATTTTGTATACTTTTTAATAAAAATACATATTTCTTGTGCAGTCTTGAATTTTTCACCTTCGAAATATTATACGGATTTATTTTACTTTTGTATATCTTCGCTAATAAGTCAAGGAACGAAATGCAATTTCTATAAGTATGTAAGGAAGTGTCTAATTAGTTCCTACCAGAAGCAAAACATTATACTTACGTTCTTTTATGTAAAATTAATCAATTTCCACTACTTTTTCATTTCGTCTTAATCTTTTGTCCGCCCCTGTGTATACTATTATTCGTTTCATTCTAAAAAGACTTACCGACTCTTTTGTCATTATAGACTATTATTATCTACGTTACAACACCTTATCCACAGATTTATCTGGTGTTTCATGAGTCTCTCCTTCCCCCAATCACGAAAATAATTATGAAATCTTTCAGGTCTATCTAAATTGAAGCGTTTGTCAATTGGAAATATCACTTTTCCGTCATTTGCCTTATTGTCTTCTTGTTTGGAAAAAAACCTACTCTTGTGCTTTTCTGTCAATTGTATTTTTAAAGGCTCCGCTCTTTCTAAAAATCATTTGACGATTTTTACGTTTGCGTTAATTTAAGTTAATTGTACTGTGATGTGTTAATTTGCAGCTATCTTATTCGGTATCGAAACTAGCAGTTTAAATAAAGCAGCGACCTACGACTACTTAATCTTAGGACCAGTAATATAAAACAAAAGAGTATGTAACAAAAATCTATTTTAGAAAGTTAAAAAGTGTCTCGCAGAGGGTGGGGCTTTTGAAACAGGCCACCTGAATAACTCGCTTACTTTTCAAGGTCGAAGAAAATGTATCAGACAAAATTCTATAGTATCGAGGAACTCATGCTGCGATGTTACTAATTTTGTTTATGCACTGAGGCGTCACGGAGATAACGTCAACTAACTAACATCAACAAAATATTTTGTCGATTTTGATATCGTGAACAAAATTACAATGCGACAAAGTGAAAATTGTATAGTGTCCGAATATTAAAGTGATTCACTGTAATTACTACGAGTACTCGTCTCTCGTGGAGGAAGGGTTAAGAAACGTTAATGAGAAAATTGGTGGTCGATGAAAATGGGTTGACCGAATAATAACGCGTGGAAAGAATCTCATATACTCATATCATTCTTGGACGCAACCTAATACCTTGACCGCGTTACTCCGGTAACACGGGATGATATTATTCAATAGGTGGTTTGCCGAGAGGTCAGTTTTTGCTTGTTGCGATAAGATAGAGGAGCGATTCCAGACGAACAGAAACGAAGCCGCAGCTGAAATGTAACGAAGCCCCAGTGGCACGTATACTTCCCAATTTTTCTTTTTGACCAGCATGCGACATAGCAGGGCAAGACAGGAGGAGCGGAGTCGTTACTCTAGAAACCGAGATGTCGGCTGGGCCGTGTGATATCGTGTTGCGGTGCGTCTGCACAAAAGCTTGGGTTACATCACGTTGCACATTTGGACCAGCCACCGGTTGCACTGAAAATGAGACTAAGCCGCGACGGCGGCGTCCGCGCGTGTCTCATGGCGCGTGGAAACTGGAAACACAATCGGCCAGAAAAACGTCGTCAGCACGTCGATCGAATTATTTTATTTCAGGCGATTCTCGAGGTACCTAATTAAACGTTTGAGTCGCAGCGCGATCGCGCTTTCCAGATTTTGTGTCCAAAAATCCCAGTACATTTCGAGCGCTGTGGACAACCGACGGTGCAGTCACCGACCGTTAAAGTAGCAACGCATCATTTTAATTGAACACCAATTTAGCATTGCAACTTTTTCAAAATCCTTTTTGTATATCATTTATTAAATCGATGCATCTAATCGCTCAAGGAAAATTCAAGACCAGTTTGGTCCAATCTTAAAAATGGTATTTAGATTTAAAGAGTGTTGCGATTTTTTAACCATAGTTGTAAGAAATTTAGAGATTTTTATACCTATGTTTGTAATTGATCCTGCAATAATCGATTTCGATGAAATTTTTAGCATGCATGTAAGTTATCGAGATCTAAAAAAAGCATTGCTTAAATTTTCGTTCAAAGCTCAAATAAAAAAGTTTGAAAGCATTCATTTTTTATTTCTTTTATAATTTCAAACAATTAAAATTTTTATTTAAATAATCGTCGCATATTATCTAGTGGGCTAGTTCTTCTATCTTCTAATAAAAATTTAAGTTGCTTGATCCAATTTTGAAAAAGACCAATCTAAATTCAATAACCCGTAATGCCATGATCTTCGCATAATCTTACGTTCGAAAAATCCTAAAACATTTTCCAATGGACACGAATAATGAAAACAATTTAACTATTTTAGAAGATTATCTAACTGCATCAAATATTTTTGATTCTACGCTTAATGTCAGTACATACACAAATTTCATCTTTAATTCTCTTCTCCTTACGCCGGGTTGTGTGGCTTCAACATCGCTCTTGTTCTTCTCGTAATGCACTGAACACGTCATATCCGAACAGATGGATGGGAAGAGAAAGTTTAACTTCTTGGCCGTCACGTTTTCCCGGTATTACACTGTTCGATTTGTTTTATGACATTATTAAAAAAAAAGTTTTTCTTCGAAACCAACACGTAACGGCATGAAAGAAAGAATCCGACAGGCTTATGCTACTGTAACACCCCAAATGCTCACTGGTCTGTGACGTTTCTTTCGTAACCGAGTCAAAAATATGCAGAAGTTAATAGAAAAAATTTTGAACGTTTATTACAGTGAATGTTTCATGCGTTCGACGCGTATACTCGCCGTTGCTTGATTTTAATTCCGCACCTAATTAGCGATTTTTTAAATTAAATTCCGCAGTTACACTAGGTTTGCGGAACTCATTATAATTACGCATTCTACTAATTTTTATTTACGATTATTGAGATCGTGAAAGTGCATCCATGAGGAATGAGTAAACAGAATTATTTCTTTGGGTGTGAATTATATGAAGAATCGCTAAACATTTGAATTGACATGTTCTTGTTATTTTTATAAAGTAACGTAAAGCAGTCACTTTTAGTGGCCCGCAAATCTAGTGTTAACTAGTTAATTAGACTTTGCTGTTTGATTAAGACGTTAGTCGACATTATTGCTTGAAGGATAGTCTGATAACTGCATGTTTCAAGTTTTCAACCAGGTTTATACTGGTTATACCATACATTTGGATCTTGATGCTGTAGAAATATTACTACGTCGTCGAGATACGGCACGTTCTCTTTCATGTCAGCTAAATTACATTGCAGAATTGATATATAACTATATTGGATCATATTACCTTCAATTCGACGTATTGCACCTGTTTCATACAACGTCACTCACCCACTTATCATAATGGAACCACTACCACCACCATGTTTTCATATCTCTTTCATGTGTGTGGTTTTAGACTTTCACCTTTTTTATTCCAATCCATTCTCTGCCATTTGACGATAGGCAATTCGCTTTAGTTTCATCTGATTATATGGACCGTTTATTTTGAAAGTGGTGCAAGTCCTTTTTTTAAAAAAATGACATATGACGTAATTTATGCTTAATTTAGTGTAAACTTTTTGTTTATAACTAGTTGGTATTTAATATCTTAAAAAATGCCTATTCTTTGTTCAATTTAAAATTGGCCGGTAAAAGAAATTGCGTAACCATTGATTATGAAAGTGGTGTAAGTCAAATTTCCATAGACAGAAAAAATGGCACTACGAAAAAAGAATTTCCTGTACACACCACAGGATTATTATGGCGTTATAAACCAATGTAGACAACATAATAAATTTATTTTATATGAAATGAAACGAGAGAATTTCATTTCAACAAAAAATCTACGAAACACAATTAAAAAACAGATAAGAAGAAACACTAATGGAGAAACAGAAAATTAGTTGCAAATATGTTGGATGAGATTTTGCAAAAGTGCACCGTATACTATTTTGTATAAAACATCAATGGAGGACACAGAATTTAAGACTCTAAATTTATCACCTACATGTCGGGGAAGACCGTCAAAATTTGAAAAAATCGCCTTTGTATCACGATGCCAGGCCTATTACATACGAAAAATATAAGGATATGCAGCAGCTATTACCTTATATACCTCCTGTGCACCATGAATATTTCAAAATACTGCCACGTGAAGAGTATAAATAATTAATAATACCAATATCTTGTGTTATGTTTAACAATATATAAATATAATTAACGTTGAAAATAAAAAATACTAATTCTATTTTATTTGTTGTTATTATTTATAAACAAAATTGGATTAATATGCAATATATTTTAAGTGATATTTGTTATTTCAAAATTGAAATTAAATGATATTTACAATTGACTAATTATAAAAGTGGTGTAAGTCCATTTGCAGCCTGGAAATATATATCATTTTAGTTAAATTCGCCTAAAAGAAATTTATATAATCAAATTACATATTGATAAATTAGTACAAACATTCCCAGACTTCACATAATTCACCTATATTTTTTAATTGTCAGATCTGCTAACATTTAATTTTCTCGAAACAGAAGAAAATGGACTTGCACCACTTTCAAAATAAACGGTCCATATTAGAAATCAAACGACGAAAGAAATACTCGATGCTTTGTTGTTTTTGTTCTGTGTTATTTGTAAAGTAACAATATTAGAAACCACACGAAGAAAAAAATAATCAATATTTCCACTATTGTCAACTTAGATTAACATTATACTTTTATTATATCATTTTAATATATTGAATGCCATAGCGATCACCGGCAACCATTGCGTTGTTTAAGCATAATTATCACTGAATCAATAGAATTAGATATTAACGTACGAGTACTGAAATTAATCAGATTGTAGTATAAGATGAAAACTTCATTATGCAGTAACCAACGATTCTCGTTAATAACGGTGAACATTTCTATAAATGATATTAACGAAACATCTCCGAAGCATACAAAATTCACTTAATATATACAACGTGTTAAAAAATGATGAAGTATCCTCTAGTGCACTATGCACAGTAACAATGACTAATAATAATAATTTGCAACGATCACAAATATTATTATCACAACGTTCAGAGATATCGTCACAGACTTCGTGAATTAATTTTTTGGTAGGAAACGTACGAAATAATGAATTGTTTTAAATACAGTATTACTTCTGCTTTACAAATAACACATAAAATTCATTTTCATTTTGCGTTTAAATAAAATCAATTGTTTTCTCTGCTCAATCAATGGAGTACTTTTACTCGAAACAGAAGAAAATGGAACTGCACCACTTTCAAAATAAACGGTCCATATTTTAACGATGATTAGATCAAATAAGTACTGTTTAGAAAACTTTTAAAAATAGTAGTTTTTTTATTTTACAGATTGAAGTGGAAGTATGATATAATTACGATTCGTTTATCAATGTTATAAATTAATAGACTATTCGCTTGTATTATTTACCGTGTTACAAACCAGATAATGTTAACAGTTTTGATAGATCCTTTGCTATTCCATATTGTTAATGGGTTTCCAAATATATTGCATTTGGTCGATTAGAAATGTTTGATAATATAAAACCAGAAACCGAACGAATCTAAATAAACGAAGCGTGGATCATCAAGAGCAACGTAGAGTAAAAAAGTCAAGGATACGAGAGAAAGCGGTTCTGAGAGAGCGAGAACCTTGAAATCACTAAGGGATGCTGTTCTCGCAGCTCCATTCTCTCAATTTCAACCTCGACTCGGTTTACGAACAATTCAGGTGGAATTGCAGAACATTCCTGGAAATGTTTTATTACAACGTTCGAATATATATTCAAATACATACCATGCACCATTTAACATGTTTCTGAGAACTAGCAATTAGTAATCTGAAGTAGAATATTATATTTTGTCTAACTCAATAAGAAATTGCTTCTTTCTTTTTCATTGTTTATTGAAAAAAATATCTGTGCGTTCAATGTTAATCGATATCGATATCAACGAAATTGTAAACGACGTCTATTTAAAAAATATAATATTGAAATTTCGTTTCGTATTCTAAAGGAGAATATTATGTTTTGTCGATCTCAATAAGAAATTTCTTCTTTCTTTTTCATTGTTTACTGAAGGAAATATGAGTGAGTTCAATATTAATCGATTTTGATATCAACAAAATTGTAAACAGTTTCTATTTAAAAAGTATAATATTGAAATTCTATTTCGTATCCTGAAAGAAATATCAATGATTTCAATGTTAGCTTACATGGGTATCAACAAAATTGAAAATTACTTCTATGTAAAGTGTATAATATTAAAATTTTGTTTTGTATTCTCAAAGAAATGAGTGAGTTCAATCTTAACGGACATCGACATCAACAAAAATTGTAAATAGCTTCTAATTCAACAGTGCAAATACAAATTTCAAAATTCAAATTTTTTTGCTCATTCAATATTCACAAAACTATTACTGATTAGTACAGCGAATGACATTAGCACTTTATGATGCTTCTTTTGAATTCATGGTAGATAATCTTCTATTATTCATTAAATATCTCAGGTAATTAATTAAATATCTCATGATAAAAAAGGTAAGTGGACCAAAAATGTTGAATTGTCGCTAAAACAAGAAAATGTCACTATTGAGTTAATTGCCAGATGGCCTTTTAAGAGGAGAAGCTGAAACAGGGCTTGGGATACCAATAACTAACTATGTCAAGGTTGTATAAAAATACAAGAAACGCGAACAGGATTACAAATTTATTATTTATACAGCTACACACACCCATAGGCAGAAATATAATGACACTAACTATAACGTTCTATCTTTTAATTTCTTTTTACTTTTAACTTTCAATTGTTTCAATTGAATATAATTGTTTAGACAATCATTAAAGAAAAGGACATTTAAATCGTGTTATGTTCTCTTTATGTATGCTTATTGTAGTAACATTATTTTCAAAATTACCACTGAAATTACCGAACAATAAATCTAACAATGTTCATTGCTCTGCAATATCAACGGGACTACACCTATTCAAACTTCATACAATTTTTATTACAGTATGCGCTTCATTGAAGAAGTACTTACGAAAACTTCTGACAAAAACATTTTTAAAACTTCAATAATTGCGAAAGAAAAAATTGCGTCATACTGACGCGCATTTGGGAGATGATATTTCAGTCTACAATTTTCATGAAGACAGTCTTATATTTCGTCAATCGTATCAAAAGTAACATTAGTATGAAAATGAGTGAAATTTCTGAAAAAATTCGCTATGTTTTGCAATTTTACGGTCAAGATGCTTTATCAAATGCAACAGCATGTAGATCGTTTGCTTGCTGCCGTTCTAGAAATTTCGATATTAAAGTTGCACCTCGCTCTGGTCGACTAATCACTGAAAAGGTCGATGAAATAATGCAAATGGTTGAGCAAGATCGGCATATAAGCATTCATGAGATCGCTAGAGAACTAAACATTCACCACTCTACCGTTTTGGATCATTTGCAGAAGGCTGGATACAAAAAGAAGCTCACTGTTTGGATGCCTCATGATTTAACAGAGAAAAATTTGATGGGTCGAGTTTACATCTGTGAATCATTGCTCAAACGTAATGAAATCGAACCATTTTTTAAAAGACTGGTAACAGGCGATGAAAAATGGATCACATATGACAACAATGTGCGAAAAAGATCGTGGACAAAGTTCGGCGAATCATCACAAACGGTGGCAAAACCAGGATTGATGCCAAGAAAGGTGATGCTGTGTGTTTGGTGGAATTGGAAGGGAATTGTCCATCATGAAGTGCTACCGAGGGGTCAAAGGATTGATTCTAATCTCTAGTGTCAACAATTAACAAGATTACAGCAATCGATTTAAAAAAAAGACAGACCAGAATTGATGAACAGAAAAGGTGTTGTGTTCCATCTTGACAACGCCAGACGACACACAAGTTTGACGACTTTGCAAAAATAGAGAGAGCTTGGATTGGAAGTTTTGATGCGTCCACCGTATAGCTCAAACCTTCCACCATCAGATTATCATTTATTTTGATCTCTGCAAGATTACCTTGATGGTAAAAAGTTGGATTTAAAAAAGGTCTATGAAAATCGCTTGCCCAAGTTTTAAACCGATAAACGACAGAAGTTCTATTCCGATGGGATTGTGAATCTACCCCAAAAATGGTAAAAGGTCATAGATAATAATGGCCAATATATACTTGAATAAAATTCATTTTGAAGAAAAGAAACATTTAATCAAAGAGTGACAGAAGTTGCTCAATACTTTTTGAACTATCCGATATTTACAGCAATAACGAAACATCAGGCAAAGTAGAGGCTATGATTTGTTCCCTTATTGAACGAAGTCGTTTACTACACGGAACCATTTGGCTTGTTGGTTTTTAATATTTTTAATATTGTTTAACATAACATTAGTCTGTCAAATAAGTCCACTTTGGTGATAATGATACAGTTATTACGGAGATATAATAGAGCTTTCAAATAAAATTGTTGAAGGAATCTTGACTAATCACGCAAGCGGTAGAACTACAGCCGTCAGAAGACGTCCGAAGGACTTTTAATTAAGAGGACAAAAATCCCGTTGTGGTAGACTTACACCATTTTCGTAATTAGTCAATTGTAAAAATCATTTAATTTCAATTATGAAAAATTGAATATCACTTAAAATATATTTTGTATTGATCCAATTTCGTTGATAAAGAATAACAAGGAATAAAATGGGAATAGTATTTTTTATTTTGACCGTTAATTATGTTCATATATTGGCCAAGGTTTTATCCGATAAACCACAGAAGTTATATTCCGGTGGTATCAAAGGTGATAGATAATAATGGCCAATATATACTTGAATAAAATTCGTTTTGAATAAAAGAGACATGTAATCAAACAATGACAAAAATCTCTCAATACTTTTCCGACTACCCAATGTATTGTTTATATACAATAATAATTGTATACTTAGTTATAATGGAAGTTATAAGTAATGATTTATATTTACAGAGTAAATAAAATATTGTAGTTCAGTAGAACATACGTAAATTGACTTTATGAGTTTCAGAGTAATAGAAGTTGTGTACGACTACCAGTTGTATTGAAAAGACACGAGTTGCAACAGATAAAGCCACTAAAGCTATCGCTGAACTAACATTTAAGGTAAACATATTACATTGCGATGAACCAATATTCAGGTATCAGGTGTACTACTATTCTCTTCCTTATTTGAATACCAAATTTAGCTTGTCAAAGAAGTTTAATTAAGCATCATTCAACATGATTTGTACGTGTTTTCTTAAACGAATGAGAAAATTAACATAACTATATCGGTCATAAAACGGTAAAAGTTAACCGCGTGTTTGGTCAAAGTAAATAAATAAACTAAGAAACATACCATTTACTATGTGACAATTTTGTGAACGACGAACGTGAATGATAAAAATGTTCATTTTTAATGTAACGATAAAAAAAATTTGAAATTCGTTGGCAAAATGTGTTGATCGCAATAATGCTTACTTGAATTCGTAAACTATATTATTAAATGAATTTTGTTCATTTCATATGTTATGATTTTCAATAAAAAGCCATGGTATTGATTAAACAATTATTGTCGAATTTTTAAATTTCTGTAATGCAAGAGCCAAGGTTCATGGAGAACATAAATTTCTAGCCACTGCTTTATAGGAAAAAACAAATTGCAATAAGTATTCATACTTGTTAAGCCAGTAGTAGTCACGCCTTCAACCATCGCTTTCGGATTGCGAAGAAAAGCAAATATCGCAGCAAAACGTTAACTATGCGTCAATACTGGTATAATACTCTGGTTGCTAACCGGAAGAGACCAGTACGACCTGAAAAAGAATTTAAAAATCAATCTGTCTAGTGCTACAGTTTTTTAAAACTGCTAAACTATTTAACTCATTGTAACTAGAAAGTAACTTACATAAACTGTAATAAGATTATGTAAACTGTTCTTGGATATCGATCGCTGATTATTTTACGATTTATGCGATCACGCAAACATAAATGCATGAATAAGTAACAATTTGCATTTCTAATTTCTGTTAGAACAAGATAAGATAATTCTGAAATAGAACAAATGTATAGAAAATTCTTCATAATGTAATATGAAATTACGTATACAATCCAAAAACATAAAAGCAACTGCATTATTATAAAGGCACAGACCATCTTTCAAATAACGGTTTTCTTAAAATGAATTTACATGAATATCATATAAAATTATGAATACAATTTAAAAATATTTTTAAACAATCTCAAGGATGACGATGCAACAATTTAGTATTTTCTATAGAATCTGTGAAGTGCTTCTCCAATACGGGACTTTTATATTACATAATAAAATTGGCATAATTGTCAAATTTACCAATCTTTATTGACTTGTATAACCTGTCTTTACAATGCAATTTTGTTTCACCTGGCATAAAACAGTTTTTTTTTTAATACACAATTGTTTAAATCGTTGTAGTTGCAGAAAGGTGACTTTTTTAGTTCGAATCCGAAAATATAAATAAACATTGCTCTTTTCTATGTTTTTGTAACTTGAAAATGATAATTGGCCACATCAATACTAAATCCGTAGAGTACAAAAGGTGACTATACTTATTCAGCTTTGGGCAAATTTTATTGAATATCTCACAATTATCTCACAAATATCTCACAAAAAATTAGAAATTGGTTATTTTGACAGGTAAAGTAGTTGTACATAAAGGATCAGGTCAAAAATTTAATTTAAAACTGCTCTTCTTGAAGTAGTATTTTAACCCTTTGCGGACGAAGGTTTTTGAAAGTATTGAAAATATTTTCTCCAAAAAGCTAAATCTTGTATTAAAGTTGATTTGTTGAGTTAATTTGAGTTCTGACTGAAGATGGATTGATACATTTAATCAGCTACTCTCATGGTTCAGCGAATTCACTTTACTTTCTTATAAATGTTTTCTTATTTTGTTCATCACATCTTTTGTAAGTAGCTATTCCTCTTTCTAGTTCTTTACTACATGTACCAAACTTTCAAATCTACGACCATTATTAACCCTTTTCACTCGACTGTCGACTCTGAGGTTCTACGAAAAATTGGCACATTATTATTTAAAATAATTTCAACATCGCTATCTTTACATCTAACGAATTGATAAAATTTGATGTGTTGTAAGGATGAATAACAATAAGAAAACCCTATATACATAAGGTGAAATAATTCATGTGGAATGAAAATATCCTAAGTCAGAAGAAATGTCTGGTTTTCTAGTTAAAACAGCTTCGAGTGCAAGGGGTTAATATAATGTCAAATAGAATTTATGATTTGATTATTTCTACAAAGTGTCGCGTGTCTCGTAGTTATGTCATCGCTACAAGAACGCATTTTCATTTATTATTAAAATAGAAATATGCAAAGCGTTCCATTAAGTTGACAAAAATTTCAAATAAGAGATTCCTCAGGTGAATTTAAGTCTTTGCCAATTCACGATTTATTACTTAGTTTTAGAGTTACGTACGAAAAATACGGACCAATCAGAACATAGTGAGAAGAGTTTATATCTAGAGATATCTAGGAGAGTTTAGCATCAGTGTGATGGCGTATTTGCTACTAGCCGAAAGAACAGAGATACAATAAAGGACGACAGCTAAATCTTGTATAAAAGTTTCGAGGTCTGAGTGAAAATAAAAATATATACTGATTTCATGTTAATATAATAACTAAACTATGTTTCTTGCAGCTTTAAAGATCGAATATAAAGACTTGAGGTCGCCAATATACTATCCTTTGCACTCATCTAATATGAAGTATGTCAATTTTGTCGCAATCGATGGAGAGCATTTGTGGGTTACACTTTTACGTAACCTCTTAATTTTTCAACCTTTTCGAACTTATTCCATTTACAATTAAAGAGGAGATTACTCGATAACCCGTACTTGGACACAGCCGTCCATAAGCCCGTAAAGATAAATGCTGGCCGTAAAAATAAAATATTTGTTCATTATACTAAAATTGTCTTTCATTTTCACAAAAAAAAAAAACGAAATTACTTTCCGAACAACCCAATAACAACATTCGTTCGCATAGGGTTAACTCTTAGTACTCCAATGGCTCCTGTGAGGCGACATTAAAAATTGGCAGACTATTATTCAAAACAATGTTTACATTACAATGTTTGTATTTAAGAAGCTAGTAAAAATGGAAGTGTTGCGCGTACGATTAATAGCAACAAATTTGATGTGCACGAAAAGAAATGAACCACGTACAATGGAATTATTCTAGGACAAATAAATGTCTCGAGTTACGAATTAAAATTACTTGGAGTGCAAAGGGTTAAAGTATCTATTAATATGACGCTTTTCTTCCAGCAAGTATCGTTTATCATTCAACCGTTCCTGATTAACCGGTTTGAACGAGTGAAATTTTTGTTGTAGCTCATGTAACTAGCATTAGAAGAATGTGAAAATTTGACGTTGGGAAAGTATATTCTAAGAATTTGAAATATGTGGCGATTACACGGTTGTACGGAGTGCTAGACTCAATTATGTTATCGACTTAAGAATGCGAAGAATTCCATTTCCACATTCGGTTAATACACATTTAACTAATTAAACCATTGCGTATCTTTCAATGGCATTAAAGTATGAGAACAATTTTTTTGTATATGAGATCGTATTTCTTTAAAACATCAATGTGTACATTTTATCTTATGATATATGCGTAGCATTTGTTGAACAATTGAACTGGATATCTCCAGTTTGAAGGAGAAGGTAGCCATTTTCGTAGAACCATTTCTGCAAAATTGTTTGTAATACTAGATGTACCGCTGTGAGATTTTATTTATTATTTATTCTGCAATTCTTACACACTGTTCACATAAAATTTATTTTTCTTAGAATGTGGAATGCATTTGGACAGTGTATTCGATTGTTATGTTATTGCAAAATACTTCTGCAGAATGCATCAATCAGTTGACAGTGGAAGGTTTCATATATATTTTGAATTATTCAACCTAAAGATCTTTTAATAAAAAATAAATTTATTATTAAATTGTATTTATTATGTATTTGTTACTAAATAACGCTTTTTCCGTAATAATTTTGATAAGTTAAAAATGGTGTACTGATATTCTCATAAATTTTGCAGAATTGCAGAGTGATACCGATTATTCGAAAACTGGTGATTCTTATACTTATAATACCAAAATAAAAATTTTAATTACCAATTACAGTTGATGCAAAATAAATACAGTTATTTAAAACAAAATTAAAGTTGTGGTATTTATACAAATAATGAATGTTATCAATTTACATTTTATTGTTTTATTTTTGTATGTTGCTTCATTTAAAAGAAGCTTATGAGAAGTAAAACTAAATGTTTAATTATTTTTAATAAGATTTGAGAAACACTTGCAATTCGGGGATTAATATATCTAGCATGTGCATCGTATACACATGCAATACACTGTTTAAAATTAAAAGGAGTTATTATTAGACTGCGGATACGACGCACTAATACATTGGAGCTTTAAATTCACTTACCCATTTTTATCATAAGACCCAGCTTATTCGAAACAACAAATGAAACAACAATAAAATTTCTATTTGACACTAGTTAATTGTAATCGATGCAAATAATTTTTATTTCACATACAAGCTCACAGTCTAGGCATTATTAACGATTAAACTCAAAGAAGACCGTTAATTGTTTACAGAACAAAATATAGAGGATGATCTAACGATAACTGACGATTGTCTTCGTGTTTGACTTACATTTCTCTTCTTAACTTTAGATGAATATTTCCCCGGAAAGTAATTCATACATGATATAGGTCTCTCAATTCTTTGAAAAAAATAATGATTTTTCTAAAAATGATGGGAGAGACCAAGGCAAAAATAATAAGAAACTAAAATAACGTTGAGAATAATTAAACATCTATTACAGTCGCTACCATACATTTTACATATACATATAATGCAAAATTATAATTGAAGTATCTATTCATATTTGCATCTCAATAACATAAACATCCAATTACGTAGTAAAATAAATTTGAAAGGAAAAAGATGTGAGAACAAGAATGAAGAATGTAATTATGAAGCAGATAAGGAATGTTATAAGTTGTATGCCTCGATTCATATACCATAGTTGCACCAAGCTGAATGAAAAATGGATGCTGTGCGTGGAGTGTAACGATTGGGAACATGATGGATACACTAAACAATATGATTCATACGTTTTTCATAATTGTAAATATATAATATGATATCACGTAAAAATATCGTAACCTTTTTAAGACCTTGATTTTTATACATATAAATAATTTTTATGTACGAATACAATTATATTATTTCTCTCCGTTTGTTATTTAAAAATGACGCATTATTTTACGCTATCTAGTCTATACCGTATGACACATTGTCTTAGATTCTTCTGATATTTTTCGGCCAATAAAACAATTCATGGATTTTCAAAATGTTTGTTCATTCGATAACTGTTCAGTTATTGAAAATCCTTTGAAAATGTCAAGTGAATTGATCAACTAGACCTCGAAGTATCGTCACAAATGTTTAGAAAAAATGTGATTATGAAAAACGCATTTATCATTAAAAGTACCAAACGAGTCAAAATGACTGGTATCTAAATTTTTGGCAGTTGCCGAAGTTATAAAAATGATTTCACAAGAATTTTTCGAAATATGTCATTAATGAAGCACATATTACAAATAAATATTGTAGGAAGTCGGGATATGTGCAGTCTCGTTATCATTACAAAGTAATGTACATAATTTAATTTATTGTACACTAGTTTTGGTGTTAAATATTTAACTACCAATATCTTGCACCGCGATTTGCTCTCTACCATCGCCTACAATTACATTAATTTCATGAATTCAAAGAAATCCTTCTACACACATATTCTACAATGCATATAATCGAAGAAAATGCACAAAAATTAATTTTTTGAAAATGAAAAAGTAAAATATTCCTTTAAATCTGATATCTTCCGTAACAGAATGTTATGTTATACTGTGTTTCTGTTTCCGTTGTGTACATACATGTACACTCCGGGATAAAAAGATAGCGCACTTTAAAATTAACGTAATTTTTATTTATTTAACATTATAACCAAGGTTTTGTTTTTATACACTCTTGCAAAACACCTCTATAAATATACACAAATGAAATTCAATTGAATTTCACTAGTCTATACAATTTTATTAAAAAAAAAAAAAAAAACTTTGAAAACTTTGACTGTCAAGCGAATTTTGTGCGCTTCTGACTAGTTTCATGTATTTCATTCATAGAAGTGACCAACGTTATTAAGAAGAATTGTCAGTTACTGAATAATTAAGTTCTGATCTCATACTACAATCTGATTAATTTCGATTGTAATAAATTGATATTGAATGCTACTAATTTAACGATAATCATTCTTAAACAACCCAATGATGTCTGTAACCGGTGACCACCACGGCGTTCAACGTGTTAAAGAAATACAGTGGGACAAAATGATAGCACATTTAACTTAAAATTATGTATAACAATAAATCAACGAATGATATTTAATGCTTAATATCTTGTGGCTCCTCTATTACATTTAATAACAGCCATCATTCTCTTTGGCAAAGATTTATAGAGTTTTTTAATAGTCTTTTGCTTTACTTGCTCCCACTAATTTTGAATACATTTTTTTAATTAGGCAATATTTCCAAATTGTCTGCCATTTCCGTATACAAGTCGGACAAGATTTCCCCAACGATTTTCGATAATGTTAAGGTCGGTAAATGACCTTACTGGCCAATCGAAAACGCGAATTTTTTCTCGAGAAAAGTACTCTTTTACTTCTTTTCTTATGTTCCTTAATCATTTCAAAATACATTTTGCTATTCATTTTTTCTGTTATAAATTTGATTTCCGTATTACCATAGTACCCGATACCGCGCCAAATCATCGCACCACCACCTTCCATTTTCTCAGAAACTGTTCCTCTTTTTGCATATCGTGAGAATAGTAATTCAGACCATCGGGTCCATCCAAGTTAAACCTCTTTTCATCCGTAAATATTATTCTTCGCCATTTCTTTCGCATATGAATATTCTTTTCGGCAAAGTGTAATCGATTCATCTTGTGTTACATAGTTAACCAAGGCTTTTTCTTCCATTTTCTTCGTGTAATGTATTTGCATTTTTGTAAAACACGTCTCACATTCTTTATAGTAGTGCCTACACCAACATTTTGAGCAATTTGCCTTGCAGTCAACTTAGAATTTGATGCTCGGATGTTTCAAGAAATTCATTATTACTTTTCGACTTCTGTTCATAAGTTTTGCTGTTTTTATCACCGAATATTGTTCTTCTTTCAATGTTATTATAGTGTCAATTTCACACACGTTCAAGCTCTTTCCGCGATCCATTTTTGATAATATTTTGCCTTTTTTGAACAAATATACAACACGAAATAATATCATGGACTTTATTAGCTATGTTCCGGGGTTGATGTTTGCAATTCGCGAGCTTCGGTGTAACTGGAAAGCGTAGATTTACTACATGTGCTATCATTTTGTCCCGTTTGCGAATATTTACATTTTTTGTGTTAGAATCCTGTCAAAGTATATGTTGTGGACGATATTTCGTAAATTGTACACACAGGCATGCTCTGAGTGATCGGTAAAAGAAGATATGTATCTTAATCAGCTTTTAACAAAAAATATGGGAAAATATAAGGTGCCCTATCTTTTTGTCACGGAGTGTATACAGAAGAAACGCAATGAGATTGGCAGCGACGCGGCATCGGCTTAAAAATAAAAGCACATACGGTGACTCGTGAACAAATATTTAGGCGCGTAAAATCGACGGTGACACATGTCATGCATATGTTTATGAAATCGTGGAGAAAAGTCCCCCGGAGATGAGCCGTGGTGAGAAAGTTCCGGTTATTTTATAACAACCGGCGACGAACCTACCGCCGAGCATCGCCTGCTGAAATAATATTCCACGAACGAAAATCGAGTGGCTTTAATCTGAAGTAAGCTGATACAGAAACGTCTAATGTTCTATGCCGTATCAATGGCAATCGATAACGCTATTCGCATAAATATTCGCCAACGGTACTCTCCAACGTGCTGCGCCAATTACTTATTTCCACGCACACTGTAATCTTTGTTACTCGAGCTGATAATTCGTGATACACATTTTCAATCATCTCCCACTTTCATTTACTTATTAAGAAACTCGTCGATACACTGTAGCTCACAACTATAGCACTGTTAAAATTTTCAAGACTTTATAACACATGTACAATAACGTCTAAATGTTAATCCTTAGCACTTAAGAGGCGACTCTAAGGCGCCACGAAAAATTGGCACAATATTATTTAAAACAGTTTTAACATCACTGTCTTTGTACCTAAGAAATTGTTAAAAATTGAACGGTTTAGGTTTAGGTATCTACAATGTTTGAAGAAAGTATTCGGACAATCTTTAACCTGTTCACCGGGGAATAAACTTTTGTTCGACTCGTTTCACAATGGGGAATTTTTTCTTCTTTAATACTTATTGTTAAATATTTTGTGTTGTTCGGAAAGTAATTTCGTTTTTTCCCGACAGAGGATTTAATTGTATTTTTTTGCACCCAACTTCACACTTAAGCTGCATAATCATTATATGTTTTGAAAAAATATACGACGCTGATATACAATCATTATATACAACATTACATACATTCATTATGTACAACATTATAGACAATCACTGTTGACAGATGTGCAATCTTACCATATGCTTCTACAAGCAATCGATGCGCCTCGGCTGCAAATTTCTTCAAATTAAAGGAATACATCAGAATTTTCCACAAATGTCGTTTATTCAGCTCAAAACTCGACCCTTCGCACGAAAAAATATACGATACTGATTTACAATCACTGTATACAATATTACATACATTCATTATATATAGTATCACATTCATTCATTATATACAACATTATATACAACCATTATTGACAGATGTGCAACCTTACCATATGCTTCTACAAGCACTCGATGCTCCTCAGTTGCAGACTTCTTCACATCAAAGAAGTAAATGAAAATTACCGCAAATGACATTTATTGTGTTCAAAATTCGACACTTTCGCACAAAAAAAAATATACGACGCTGATATACAATCATTATATGCAACATTACATACATTCATTATATACAACATTATATACAATCATTGTTGACAGATGTGCAATTGCTTACTGATTGCGCTATCTGAATTTAAACGACGGATACTTATTTGCACATCTAACTATTGGGTTGTTCGGAAAGTAATTTCGTTTTTTCCTGACAGAGGATTTAATTGTATTTCCTTGCACTCAACTTCACACTTATGCCGCGTAATCATTATATGTTTTGAGAGCTGATATAGCAAGAGTTGTGTGTGAAAAAGTCCAATTGATTCTACGCAGTAGTTTTTGGTTGGTGCCCTTTTAAATATGGAGAGCATTAAGCAGCATTTTCGTCATATTTTACTGTTTTACTATAGAAAAAGTAAAAATGCTGTTCAAGCCAGAAAGAAATTAACCGATGTGTGTGGAGAAGATGTGTTGACAGTACGCCAACACAAGATGTGTTGACAGTTGACAACTGGTTTACAAAATTTCGATCCAGCAATTTTGATGTCGAAGATGCACCACGTTTTGGAAGGCCGGTTGAAGCTAATAAAGACACGATAAAGGCATTAGTTGATGCAAACCGGCGAATAACAACACGTGAGATCGGTGAGAGATTAAATTTATTAAATTCAACTGTTTATGACCACTTGAAAAGCCTGAGTTTAACCTCGAAGCTCGATATATGGGTTCCCCATGTTCTCACGGAGAGAAATTTGTGTCGTCGCGTTGACGTCTGTGATTCGCTTCTCAAACGTCACGAACATGATCCATTTTTGAAGCGCAACATTACTGGGGACGAAAAATGGGTTGTATATAACAATGTCAAACGCAAGAGATCATGGAGCAAAAGGATGAACCGGCTCAAAGAATTTCCAAAGCCAATATCCATAAAAAAAGGTGATGCTGTCTGTTTGGTGGGATTTTAAAGGAATCGTTTTTTTGAGCTTTTACCGGATAACACAATTAATTCGGAAGTCTACTGTCACCAGCTGGACAAATTGAATGATGCACTTCAACAGAAAAGGCCAGAATTAATCAACAGAAAAGGTGTGGTGTTTCACCAAGATAATGCGAGACGTCATACAAGTTTGGTCACTCGCCAAAAGCTTTTACAGCTTGAATGGGATACAATGCCACACCCACCATATTCTCCAGATCTGGCACCTTCGAATTATTATTTGTTCCGGTCACTGCAAAATTTTTTAGACGGTAAAACCTTCACTTCAAATGAGGAGGTCAAAAACCACCTCGATCAGTTTTTTGCCAGTAAAGACCAAAAATTTTATGAACGTGGAATCATGCTACTACCAGAAAGATGGCAAAAGGTATTGGATCAGAATGGCCAATATATAATTTAATAAAATATTTGTTGATTATACGAAAATTATCTTTCATTTTCACAAAAAAAAAAAAAATTACTTTCCGAACAACCCAATATAATTGTAATCTTATATAATTGATTTACTTGAATAAGAACTACATAAAATGTAATGTGCTCAAAATATTACGGCAAATTTCCATGACGAAAAATGTCGTTATGACCATTCTAGTAGTATTAGGTAAATCGGAAAGTTCCGTCCGTTTTTTTACAAAAAGTATAGCTTTATTCATGAAAGAAAATGAAAAAGTATGTTAATCAAAATATTGTCCATCGTTAGCGATGACTTTTTCCCATCTTTCGGGCAGCAAGCGAATTCCGCGTCAAAAGAATGATTCATCTTTGGAGGTTATCCAGGCGGCGATCCATTTTTCGAAATCTTCGTACGAATTAAATCGTTCTTCAGCAAGTGCGTGTGCCATCGACCGAAACAAGTGGTAGTCAGATGGGGCATAGTCTGGTGAATAAGCCGCATGTGGTAGCACTTCCCAGCGAAGTGCTTCTATCGTTTCCTTGACAATTTTTGAGACGTGAGGCCGAGCATTGTCATGCAGCAAAATCACCTTACGCTGTCTCATTTCATATTGTGGTCGTTTTTCGTGCAATGCTCGACTCAAACGGATAATTTGTTGTCGGTAGAGATCTCCTGTGACTGTTTGACCAGTTTTTAGCAGTTCATAGTATACCACACCTTCCTGATCCCACCAAATGCAGAGTAAAGCCTTTTTTCCGTGGATATTCCGCTTTGGCGTCGATGTTGAGGGTTGGCCAGGATCACAAATGGTTTTTCGACGTTTAGGATTGTCAAAATAAATCCATTTTTCATCCCCAGTGATGAGACGATGGAGAAACCCCTTTCTTTGTTGCCTAGCAAGCAAAATTTCGCAGATGGTTTTCCGCCTTTCAATGTCTCTTGGCTTGAGTTCATATGGGACCCACTTTCCTTCCTTGTAGACCTTCCCTAAGGCTTCTAAACGGTCGGAAATGACAGATTGAGCACAATTTAACGCTTCTGCAATTTGTTTTTACGTTTGACATGGATCTTCATCCACCAACGTCTGCAATTCTTCGTCTTCGAATACTCGTGGCCGTCCAGAACGCTCTTTGTCCTCCAAAGAAAAATCACCATTTTTAAAACGTCGAAACCACTCTCTACATGTTTTATCGGAAACAGCATTATCGCCATAAACGTCTACAATCATTCGATGAGCTTCAGCTGCCGTTTTCTTCCAAATGAAACAAAAGACTAACACTTCGCGCAAATGGCGCTTATTCGGCTCAAATTCCGACATCTTCAATGTAGAAAAAAACGAAGCTATTGATGCAAGCGTAAATTGTTGTGTACTGAGTTTTATTAACAGATGTTCAAACTAAAAAGTTAGCCTTACTTTAGAGGTTATAGTTACCCACAGTTCGAGCTACGGCTACTCGACGCTAGATGGACAGAACTTTCCAATTGACCTAATACTTTGAAAATCCTTAAATACGTGTGCATAACTCTGACAGAAAAGGTTCAATAGTTCTCCTGAAAAAATTCTTAAAAAGAAGTGAAAAGATGGCTCCGAAAACCAAAATACCCCGTTGCGTTAAACGTTGAATCGAATGGTGTACTTGTGAACTCGAAATATTCCAATATCTTAAACTGATCGCGCAGGACGAGAGGGCTTCTGGTATTTCCGGTTAGTAGGGTGAGACGTGGTCCTTTCAGAACCCTGTGCATTGTGCATCGTGCATCTGGTCACGTACACAGTCGCATCCGTCACCCTTCGTAAAATGGAATAATGGCTTGGGCGAGACAAGAGAAGGATAGAATATCACAGAATTGTTGGTATCGATTAACCCTGCAAAGGTTGCGGTCATCCAAATTCCTTAACAAGCTGCACTTTGTCCCCCAGTAATTTTAACACTTTGCAGTCGAAGCAATTTTAATTCAAAAATTAAGGCATTTCAACATTGAATATTTTTATTCCGTGGAATCCTTTTTACATTATGCACTTGGCGTTAAATCTGTTTTGTTCCGTTCAACAGTTGAATCGTTAACAATTTACAAAATACAGATGAATTTGGTGATACGAACATTGTTTTGAAAAATTGTATTGCAATTTTTATTAACTCCTCAGAGTCGCCATTCGAGTACAAAGAATTAAGGGCGAATTCTTTAGATTTAACAATTTTCATGAATTTTTTCAAACCGATGTACGTCTTACGTTATAATCTTTTTAATGAAAATTGATTCAGCTACCCCTTTGTCGTACGGAATAAATTTTTATACTGTTTTAATTACTTGTTTCTTGGTCCTATCGCATCCGCAATAAATTCATGTTTAAAAATCGTATCTTGTTGACGTACAGCGATACAAATAATTATAATTATATAATAATATATAATAATAATAATGTATATAATAATAATAATGTATATAATAATAATAATGTATATAATAATAATATATATAATAATAATTATTATAAACACAATAATTTT
>CM052098.1:18943843-18963847 GCA_028453745.1 Agapostemon virescens
TTCTAGTTTCCTTCCCAATGCTTCCACGAACCATATGGTTCTGTCTGCCTGTGTTTAGTATTCAATAGCAAGAACTTATACGTAGAAAAAAATTTCTGTTTATATTTTTGAACTGAAGCTTAATGTCAGAGAAATAGCGAATACGATTGTGAATATTTCTAAACTCTGTCGCCGTATATGTACTTTAACGAGAACATTTCTGTACTGGCCTCATACCCATATAGTGAAATAGCATTATAATGAATGTATAAAAATATTTCATTATCAATTTTACTCAATTGATTTGCGGAAAAGCCAACGACAATTTGCGAGCATTACTAACAGATCGCGATGTCTGGTAAAGAATTTTCTACAGCTTAGAATTGCAAACTAAGTGACAAATTGCAAACAATCAGAACGGTCGATACAATTTCCTTCTATCACGAAGTATATAGTTTTGAAACAGATATTTAAAAGTGGGGCTACATTATAAAAAATTGAAGCAATTCAATTTAAAATGTAACCCTAATCTCGCCAGAAAGTGGATTGCAAAATCTGGTAGAATCAGAATTAAAAATGCATTGTGTGGAAATCAGATTATAATTTGCAAAAAAAAAAGTGCAATATATGGAGACACATTGTAATTAATCTAGAATTTAATCTAGAAAAATTTAATCTAGATAAAGAAGTTGGTTCAAGTTATTATTGGCAGAATTTGCGAAAAGGGAGAAGAATAAATGCACAGCGTTTAAAAAAAAATAAATGAAAGCGAAATTGTTTTTGTAAAAGGTAGAATGAACACTGCTATATATCAAAAAGTGCTATACGATCATCTGTTGTTGTTTATAACATTAACAGAAGACACGAAAACAATGTTCCAGCAGGATAACGTCCCTATTAACCCTTTGCACTCCAAGCAATTTCAATTCTTAACTCGAGACATTTTTTGTCCTGGAATTGTTACTATTAATCGTACGTGCAACACTTCAATTTTTACTGATTTTTAAAATACCAACATTGTAATGTAAAAATTGTTTAAATAATAGTCTGACAATTATTAATGTCGCCTCAGAAGAGCTATTGGAGTGCTAAGGGTTAACACTGCTTCTTCCATTGAAATGTAGATTAGTTTATAAATACCTTTGGCAAATTCTGAGGTATTCTAACAAGGAAATTTTACGATCAGGATAAACCATCAATAAACAATGTCTAGGTACTCAAAGAATGAATAGAATCCGTATAGGCTTCCTAAAAGGCCAAATTCCTGAAAGCACATTTAATGTGCTAATTGAAAATGTGCCTGGTCGATTTCTACAGTTTATAGGAAATAAAGGAAAATCCACAAAAATTGACTGAGAATGTATGGAACTTAACACTGAGTTTATACTTATTCACAACTTAACCTTCTATAGGGCCGTGTAACTTTCAAGTCACATGTTAATATATCGACATTTCACCAAATGATTTTAGTTTTTTTATAAGATAACGTATACGTCTAAATTATATAATGTCTCTGAGGTAACAAATAACAATATTGGTAACGGTTGGCAGCATCGTCAACCTAAAATATCAAAGTAAATGCCTTGCAAATTGTCTCCAGATAGAAACCAACGGAACCATCTTGTGCAATTTACATTACTTGTGGTTCTATCTATTCTATTATATTTTATGTACTAAATAAAACAAAGGAATTTATATAAAATTTATTACCGAGTGACATGGAAAGTTTATTCAAATATACTGATGCATATATTATCTAAATTGGGACATTTTTTCTTGTGTTTATTCCGTGAAGTGTACTATCTTAATATGCTAAAACCATATACTTTAAAACATTGTTTCAAACGCTACTTCATTTTCTTATTTCTAATTTTGTGAACAAGGAAAATTGGCTATTTTATTTAAATGCACATAGTGTATTTATCCTGTTACAAATATTTATCACTATAGACAGTTTTCTCACTGTCGAACGCACGATATCTTGATAGTAAACTAGGCAATTTTATGGATATACTGCATACAAGAATATTCGTACCTTTTACACAAACTAATTTATTATATTAACAAATGAAGTAAAGAATTTTAAAATAATTCGGTTCAACTGCAATCTTGTATTCTAAAATTATTGGTAGCGAAAATAAAATCTTGTGTATTATTAAATTCTTTAACCCTTTGCGGACGAAACCTTTTGAATACATTGGAAATATTTTATTCAGAAAGTTAAATCTTGTATTAATGTTTTAAATTCTGAGTGTAAATAAAAATATATACCGATCTTATGTTACTACAATAATTAAATTATATTTTTTACAACTTTAAGGATTGAATATCCGGACCTGATATCGTCGGTAAAACGACATTCGTCCTCAAAGGGTTAAACTACTTTATCAATAAAAAACAAATATTAAGTGCAGTTATCTCTATACCAAGTACATCTAGCTTTCTTATAACCTGATGACTTCTATTGTATTCTGTTGTGAATTAGGTTATGTATTTCTTCTGCCAAGTATAAAGCTTCCTGTTTCGCATTAATAAAAGGGAATACAGCTAGAGAAAAAATAAAATCAGCTGACTCATTGTAATTGAGTGCGGTGAACAATCACACGCATTCCAAACCAATTGTAATGATATTGTTACGCTACTAGAAAAGCTTGTAGCCACTTACGGATAAAATGAAAGACGACTTCTCTACTACTGTAGAATCAATATTCAAATTTCTTCTATTGTTAGCATAACATTAAATTGTTAAAGTTAAATGTTTATTTAAAATAAAAAGTTTGTGCACCAATTACAAGGTACAGAGACTAAATAGAAACGTACATCTTTTATTAGTAATTTTTATATATTAGAAATAATAAATTAACCAGTGAACTGCGAAATTTAAATTTAAAAATCTCTCATAGGATGCGAAATTAAGATCGAGTAACGACGAGTATATGCATCGAACGCAGAAAAAATGCTTCTGTTAAAAATTGTACGAAAAAAGTAAACTAAATCGAGGCAGATTTAGTGTTCGATAGTTGGTACTTATGCAAAGAAGGAAATTTCTGTTCGTGTCTTCGAACTTGAGTTCGTGGATGAACGAAAAATACTCTTATTAATACTTAACGAAGATGTAAATGTGAATAAAACTACATTTAACCCTTTGCAGTCAAAGCAATTTTAATTCAAAAATTAACCGGTCAACTGCGAAATTTAGATTTAGAAATCCCTCATAGGGTGCGGAATTAAGATCGAGCAACGATGAGTATACTCGTCGAACGCAAGGCAAATGTTTCTGTTGTAAAATTGTATGAAAAAGTAAATCAAATCGAGGAAGATTTACATTTTTGTTCGATAAAAAGATAACAATTTGTTGTTGAAAAGATATCGTTGCTAAAAACTTAAAGATTGTCTAAAAAATAATAAAATTCATGAACAAGAAACATATACAATATACTAGAAAGAATAATCAAATTTTGTTTACAAAATATAAAGCAGTCTTATGGATAATATAAAGGAAACATACTGTGAAATGACATTTTTATTACGTCTTATTGAAATTTCGTGTTTCCATAGTAACTATAGTAATTTTTCATTTTACACGACGAGTATATACGTCAATCGCACTGCAATGAAGATCTTGATTGACGTGCATACACGTCGAACGCAGTTAACTTTAATACTTGAGAAGTCTTTAAATCTATCTACTATTTTAAATCGCACCTACTCACTTTTATCGCGAATGCATAAAATCTGCAGTCTGGTTATCACGTTATGACTAATATTTATCACTACTAACTTTAGAAGGTCTGGACAAGAGATGCTCCAAATCTTTAAGTTACAAAATATTGAATATGCATTACTGATCGACTAACATTTATTGTAATCGTTGCTATTTTCATTTTTGCACATTTAATAGAATCTAAATATATTTGGTATATTTAATCTATTGGTACAAGTATTTATTTTTAAATGCTAGTAGAGTATATTATGGATATTCATGAAAAAACCAAATTTTCTTTAAAATTAACTTCCTTTCTTAACCCTTAATACTCGTATAGTCACTCTGAGGCATCATTAAAAATTGTCATACTATTATTTGAAACAATTTTTACATCAGTATGTTCGTATCCAAGAAATTAATACAAATTTAGCTATTGTAATGACGAGTAATAGTAAAAACCTTCATAAGCATAAGAGGAAATAAATTATGCCAAATGTACATATTCTTAATCAAAAGAGGTGCTTTGATTTTGGAGTGAAATCATTATCGATAAAGCTTGCAAAGAGTTAACAATCTTAATGAATTGAAAGTAACACAATATTTTAAAATTTTTTCTATAATTTTTTCACGTTTCTCCTAATCATTTTCGCTGTTAATGCACAAAATCCGCGGTCTACAAATAATTCACATGTTAATGAATCGTTTTTACGTTATTAAACAAATTGTTAGTAACTAAACAATTACTTGCTAGTAACTAAACAATTACTAAACAGTTACTAAACAACTGTTGAGAACAAGAATAAAGAATAAGAATAAACAATCCTCTCGCTTAAGGGAGCTGTTTCATGTAACAATGCAAAATTTAACAGTTTCCATGAATTTTTTTCAAAATGGTAGTATAACCTACGTTATCAATTTTTTGTAATTGATTTAACCACCATTTCATCGTATACAACAATTTTTTCTATATTTTTAATTACTTTTTTCTTGGTTCTATCTCGTCCACAATAAATTCATGTATAAAAATCGTATCCTATTGGCGGAAGTAATTAAAAATCCCAACGTTAATTAAAATAAAATGTCAAGATGGGTCTTAGTCAGATAATTATCGTTATGACCCCTATTACTATAAATAATTTTTCATGAAAATTGGTAAAAGCTTAAATTACATATTCTGAAATTTTATTCTTTCTTCAGTCATTTTTTAATAAAAAAAACTAATTATTTCAACATTAAAGTATAATTTTGATATCGAAGAGAGCTGATAATTTACGGAATAACTTGTAAGAAGTTCTGAGCAATCAATCACGTAGTTTTCGAGATTTCATCAAAGCCAGGTGAAGAAAATTCATTTCGAGAAAAACGTGTTTAATGTTTTATAGCGACACAGCTATTCGGAAGCATCGTTATAATAAAATCGTCACAATATCGTCAGTTCAATGAATTTAAGCATACAATTTTGAGAAAGTATTCTTTACTCAAAAAGAGTACAATTTTACAAAATTTTCGACCCGTCTATGTGAGATTGCCCACTTAATGCACTACAGTGATACAAATTCGAGAAACCATTGCATTTTCCACGGTGATGCGAAGAGCACCGAGGCCCTACGTATTATTCTCGAGGCGAATACAGGGTTCAATTGAATATAAAGATCGAATTGAAACGATTTATTTTCATTACGATGTTACCGACGACGCTGGGTGGGGCTGAAAGAGAAGATAAAAAGAAAGAAGGGAAGAAGCAGCAAGTGCATGCCAAGCCGTGGATGTTTAAGCTTTTCCGAGAATACCAACAGCTACAAATTTTTACACATTTACGCATTCAAACATTTTTCTCTTTTCTTGTTTTGATTTTCTCATTCAAAACAAAAATTTCACTTGCGACGAATGAATAAATTATTACGAGCCCTACGAAATTACTATCCATTTAAAATTTATTCACGAGCAGAAATAAAAACACATTTTTAATAATAACTTCTTCAAATTGAAAATCGATTACTACATTTTCAATAACATATGACAAGACTTTTTAATTTTAATTACAATCATCTGATCGTAATACACCTATCCCCCGATTTACACGGTACTTGATTTACACGCTTTTTAAATTTTTTAACCAAACACAATTGTTAATTACGGATTTTATTCCCAAGGCTCGCCGATCAGAAATTGTTTCTAATTCATCTAACACCGAACTTGAATCGCATCAAGTATTATCGAACGATGAAAGTAATATCATGCCAATCAGGAATAAAAAATTAATAGTCTACGAAAGTGATAACAGTAATCAGGTTTTTGGTGAAATTTTTTAATTTATACTTCTCGTTTCTATATGTAAAATGATTGCAAACATATACCTTTATTTTTTTATCATTTTATGAATCGACCAATATTTTTATCTTCTTTAAGATATATTTAGTTAGAAAACATTAACGCACATAGAATCGTGCCACCCTAAAATCCATACAACTTTTGTTTAACCCTTTTAGTGCCGAGCGAAAGTATCATACCTATGCGGAGAATGCCGGGATAATTTAACGAATTTGCTAAGGTTTGGAAAAAGCCGATAATAACAAAACAAGAAAGAGTGTTAAAGTGTTAAAGATTTTTAACACTAGATATTGATTGGTGCCATATGAAAATGAAAATGAGTAAAATTTCTGAAAGAATTCACTATGTTTTGCAATTTTACTACGAAAAAGGCAAAAACGCTGTATAACCCGGGAGTTTATATCTGCGAATCATTGCTCAAACGTAATGAAATTGAAATTGAAAAATGGATCACATACGGCAACAATGTGCGAAAAATATTGTGGACAAAAATTGACGCCTAGAAAGATGATGTTGTATGTTTGGTGGGATTGGAAGGGAATTGTCCATCATGAAGTACTACTGGTCAAACAATTGATTTTATTCTCTACTGTCAACAGTTAACTAAATTACAGCAAGCGATTTAAAAAAAAAACAGACCAGAATTGATCAACAGAAAAGTTGTTGTGTTCCATCATGACAACGCCAGACCACACACAAATTTGATAACTTTGCCAAAATTGAGAGAACTTGGACCTTGCACCACCAGATTATCGTTAGTTTCGATCTCTGCAAAACTACCTTGATGGCAAAAAGTTGGATTAAAAAAAAACTGTCAAAATTAATAATAATGGCCAATATGTACTTGAATAAAATTCATTTTGAATAAAAGAAACATTTAATCAAAGAATGACAAAAATCTCTCAATACTTTTTCCGACTATCCAATACATTATTTCTGTTTGAAGATATGTATATACACATGTATATACGTCTGAAAACCAGAGAAATTTTATATTTAGCTACTTGGTCAAATGTAGAGAATGAGAAGTTAAATTAACGCAGGTTTTCTGCTTTTTTTTAAATATTTAAGTTCGGTCGCAAGACAAGTCGCAGTTTCCCGGAACTGCAATCAAAGAGAATTGGATCTCGTTGTTCTGCGAAAGTGAAATCCCACTTTTGCATCATTCTGTACGTCTAAATAGAATTTCACAATTTTAGTATAATTCATATTAATGGAACTAGTGCTCATTATCTTCGAGGTACATAGTTTTCAGAAAATTACGAATTTTCTACACTATTAACCGCACTATTAAGGCGCATTCGAGTGGCGCCTCTAAGGCGCTATTAAAAATTGTCGTACTGTTATTTAAACAATTTTCAGATTACTAGGATTGCAGTGAAAAAATCCATAAAAATTTTAATATTTTAAGTGTGAGTAATAGTAATTATTTTTATATGTATGAAAGGAAATAAACTGTGTATAATAGAGCTATTATAGGTAAAAATATTGTTTCGATTTCGGAATAGAATTGCTTCGAGTGCAAAGGGTTAACATGTCCAGTTATGTGAAATTTCACACAATACAAAATTTATCAAAATTGAATGAATAAATCGTTTATTCATTTTATAACTACCAACAACTATGGAGACATGTTTACACTACTATTGTATAAATAAAGGAATTAATGAATTATGTCGTTAGCTAGAATAAAATTATAGATGAGTATTTTAATAACGTAACTACTTATTTATTTTGCAAGCTATTTAAGCGTATTTACTCTCCCTTTAAATAAAGAAAAGAATGGACAAACATATTACGTTGTCAGCCGGGGTAAAATTGTATTTCAGTATTTTAATAGTAAAGCCATTTCTCTTATTTTAAAATTAATAACAACTACTAAGATAAAATTATACTTGAATATTTATACAATGTACCCATTAATCTACTTTGCTCCTACCTACTATTTTGATATATTTATACTATGATAAATGTATGACTTTTTTAGCTAATTAAAATAACATTTGTTTACCGAGAACAGAATCAGAAATTTTTGCTTAAAAATTCATATATTATTAAGCGAACACAACTCCTAAATGACTGAGTCTTCAAGATCGAACCCCTTTTTAAACACGCCATAGCATACGAAGATTGGCTAACATCCCCTGGAAATCTGTAAAATCGAGCTACGATTTTCTCGGTAAGAAATCGTTGAAAAACGCTAGCTAGAAGGAGACTGAGTGCAGTGCACGGTAGCCGGAGCGGATCGGTCGGCGGCAGGAGCATGCACTATGGAAGCAGGGTATAGAGTGTACAATGCGGGCTCAAGTTTAGGGGGGAGTTTGAAGCAGCCGTCGGACCCCCACCGTTTCAGATCCCCACCTCCCAGGGCCCTCTCCTACTCGTTTCTACTCCACAGCAGTCCCCCTAGCACATCGAAAGAGTTTCCCTCTCGCCCCCCGACTGAACAACAAGCCACTGACTTCTCGTCAGTCGACGTTGAAGAGACTGCTACGCGCGTACCACATAGGTGTATATTGCCGACACCGGATTCGAAAACCGTTCGTTCCCTACGATCCTATCTGCGCGCGATACGGTCCAGAGAGACCTAACCGAGAAAAAGAGTGCCGCGGCCGACCGGAACACAGGGTGGTGAAACGGTCCAGGTAGGGAGATAGAAGGGAGGAAGAGGAAGAAGAAGAGAAGAAGAAGAAGAAGACGAGTAGAAGCAGACGGTAGAAGGAGAGAGAGAAGGAGAAAGAAAAAGAGAAAGAAAGAGTGAGAGATTAACAACGCCACCGAGAAACATACTGAGGAAGAGGAGAGAGGCGGCGGTTACACAATTTCAAGTCACAGGCCTGTGCGTTTTCTCAGCGGCGCCGATCCTTTTTCACCGACGGCTTCGATCATCAAGGATTGACAGTGAGTGCCGTGTCTCCGACTCGAAGCAATCGGCGCCTCGGCACGTAGACACACGTTCGCTGGGCCGTTCGAAAGATCGAGAGGGAAAACAGAGAGGATATCACACATATATGTAGCCTACACGCGAGTAGAATCACGTGGGGGAAAAAAAGGACACTCTGTAGCACCGCCAGGTGGACCGGCATTTGTTTACGGCATCCGAACGTGTTCGCGCGTATTGTACGATCGATCGTCGAGAGGGAGAGCGAGGGAACGTGTGACGTAGAGAAAGAGAGAGAGAGCGAGAGTGTGCGTGCGTGTGAATGTGCGTGCGCGTGTGTGTGTGCGTGCGTTTGTTCGTGCACGTGCGATAGAGAGAGTGAGAGAGGGAGAGAGAGAGAGAGAGAAAGAGAGATGCGTTACGCGTGTTTTGTCAACGACGACTGTTGGCTGCGTTCAATTCCTCGCTCGCAATAGACTAAACTAGAAAGATCTCGTTGAGAACGTGGTTCGGTGACCGATCTGCAGAGCGCTTGCCGAGCGAGCGAGACCAAGCGACCACCATTCGAGGAAGGAACGAGAGGCTCCGTGTAACTGTGACCCGTCGGAGAAGGAGGAAGAAGAGGAGGAGCGGTAGTAGGGCAGAAGAAAGAAGGAAGAAGGACGAAAGACCGAAGGAGAAGGAGAAACTGGAGAAAAGGAAAAGAGAGGGAGGCAACGCCGCGTGGACACAGCCGTACGGTCCGTGTGTCCGTTTCGTTTCGTTTCGTTTCGTTTCGTTTTACCGCTTTTCGTTAGCGGCCCCGCGGTAGATGAGAGGTCCTGTGGGAGTTGTTGCTGTTGTTGTTTGTACGGTTCCCCTTTGTTGTTTCCGTGATACAAACTCGAGGCCCCGGTGATCGTCTTAGGTGAGAGATCCTTCGCGACCGGAACGGGGAACGAACGACAGATTTCTTGATCTCGAATTGAAAACCCGGGGACCGACCACCGGTCGCGCCGTTGAACGATCATGTACAAGCTACTAGGGGGTCTCGCGCATTACCTGAAATGGCAGGAGATCACGACCGACTCGATGGTGTTTCGGTTGCACAACCATTTCACCACGGTGCTACTTTTCACATGTTCGATGGTGATCACCGCCACCCAATACGTCGGTAATCCGATCTCCTGTATCGTTCAGGGTTTACCCACGCACCCTATCAACACTTATTGCTGGATCACGTCTACGTTCACCATGCCAGACGCGTTCAATCGACAGGTGGGTAATCGACTGTAATTTCAAATTTAGTCTCGCGCGGCTCGATCATCGCATTTCGAGCCACCTGTTGACCATGCTGCCGCGAGTGTTCCAAGCTGATTAAATCTAGCTTCCGTGCATTCAAGTTCAACGAATCGAGCCTCGCCTAGACTTGGTTTCGTTTGTTAACGTGATTCGCTAACAACGTCGCATGTGTAAGCATTTTTCCTTTTTTTTTTTGTCGTTTTTGTTCGCGCCGTTTATTTTAATTTCGTAACACGTGACGCAATGCTCGCGGAATCTTAACATTTTTAATAAAATGTGCTCATAATTATGAAAGCGGTCTGTCATATATTTTTTTTAATGAATTGGATTTGAATAAATTAAAAAATATTTTTATATTATGCAAGGTTTTAATTTAGAATCTTATTAGTCTCGATTAATGGAAACTTATAATGAAAATGAAATTTTGTGTGAATTTAATACGAAAATATTGTTTTTAAAGTTTGAGTTGACTTGGACCATTTTCAAAATTAACTGAATATCCTATAAATTACTTAAAGCAATAAAAAAACTCCGAGTTTTATTAGAAACAATAATTTTAACGAAATAATTCATGAACATTTATTAATTATTTTCAACAAGTAACCAATTTTTATCATTTTAGGCTTTTATCATTGAATTTTTAAGATTCTTAAAATGTTCCTGAAAAACTGGAGGGATGTATGGTAGTAAACACATATCTTTGGTTTTCTTTTGGGACTGATCTGGTGGTGGTGTATAATGGAAATAATTTAATATTTCTGTATATTTTTGGTCTTCCTCTTTTAGGTGAAAGATTCAAAACGTGGAATTTAGAATCATCTAAAGGAGTTTTATAGAACATCTTATAAAGGCTCATTTTTCAAGAATCTCATCCATTGAATTTGCAGCCAAGAGACTGATTCGCCCGCGGTATTTTATTCTTCTTGTCGTTGACTCTTTCAGTGGTTTCATTGAAATAAAATCCAGCTGCGACATTCGTTTTACCGAAAATGTATTTCTTCTTCTACACTTTTCTATCAATTCATAATAATTCCAATAATTAGTTTGGAAGAGCCCAACTGAATTAATGCACTTTCAAAATAGAACTAAGTGAATTCCATATATTGTTAGGTAGACCGGAAAGTATCGTCGTTTTTGTTATTGTTTGATCGTCATTTGTCGGCTTATCGTGTAGTTCAAAAACGCGCCAAAGAGGGCCACGTGCCATTTTAAGGTTATGTTTATATAATTTCTTTAAATTTTTGACTTACACCACTTTCATAATTAACACTAAATGAATTCCGTATAATGTTGAAATTACAACCACTGTCTAATGATTTATTTTTGACAATATAAAAGAATAACATAAAAATAACGTAAAAATTACATTGAATTAATTTAGTTTCAAGTGATGTGGTGTGAAATAACTGATAAACTCATTTTTTTAAATTTTGACTTAGACCACTTTCATAATTACGGGCTTAAATATCCACGCTTTTTTTCATTGAAGAACGTTCTTACTTACTGAAGGCTCATCGATGAGGTTCTTTGTAATGCAGCCATAAGCAGTTTGTAATGCAGCCATAAGCAGTTTGTAATGCTGCCATAAGCAGTTTGTTACAGTGCAACTATTGAAAGTCCTAATAATAGGCTTCCGGTCGGTAAAGTTTAATGATTTTTATTGAAGAACTTGCTGCAAAGTTGATGATAGAATTTTTTATGATTCCGTCACAATAAAATGGAATTTATAAATCAGTAGTTGAAAAAAAGTCCTTAAATCGCGTTGCTAGGTGTGGATTGACTATTTAAATTGCTAATGCCTTTGAATAATTTATTCGGGACTCCTCAGCTATGAATTACAAACTTTAAATAATTATAAAATAATCTTTAGTAAGTAATATCTTTATAAAATTGTCATGCTAGCAAACAGGTAATAAAGAATATTTTATAATTGATTTTAGTTTGATCTAGTTTCATTTAGTAAATGGAAGTAGGACAAAAACGTAGTTCGATTGTTAAATTTTGTTCACTTATTTTTGTAGGGTTACGTCAGTTTGTTACATGTCTCCATTAATTTATTTTATATGCCACAAAGTATTGTTTTTGATCGTATGTTAATGATCCTTTTCGTGATCTAAGGGGTGAGTCAACAATAGTCAGTATTTTCGATTTTATTCTGTAGAAACTAAAGGAATTAAAAACAATTTATTTATTTTCAGATTTCATTTGGTAAAATTTTATAGACTGAAATGCATATTCTTACTACGTGGTTTTAAATATTTCTGAATAGTAAATTTAACTTACAATCTATTATTTATTGTACACTTAGTTTACTAATGCAATAACAGTAGATTTTTAAACACTCTGATACGTATATTAAATGATACATGCTTAACATATTTGCAGAGATATTGTTTTGCTAAAGTTTTGGTTATTAGAAAGAAAAATAAAAAGAATAACTAAACGATGGTTCTTTCAAACTAAAATTAATCTCAATGATGACACTACTTATAAAGTGACCTAAGGTCACCGATACGTAGTTCAGATTAGTAGCAAGAAATACTATTTCTTCGAGGTTAATTACAGTTACGGTACAGATGCTGACATGAATGTTAATCTTTATTATAAAAGTATAGAAATAAGATGAACAACAAAATTTACAATATATATATTTAAAAATTTCATTTGACTTAGAATAATTTGAATTACGCCAATTTTCGAAATATCGTGTATGTCATCATTAAAAAATTTACACTCTAACTACGTGTTTCCTTGCAAATACGGATTCACGCACGTTTATTTTTACATCAGCATACGTGACAACATCGTGCAGCGCTCAACACGTTCTTCTGCTAGATTGTATCTGTTTGATTTTGAAGAACTCAATTAGCGCCGGATTTGTTGGAAAAAATAATGAAGTAACCTTAGATCAACGAAATAATTAATGCAGTATGAGATAGATAGCAGAGGAGAGATTATCCGTATATTGTATATAATTACAATATATAGCTATAAGCACTAATATTAATCATTCAATTTATTTTCATTCCTTTGTATTTGTTAATTGTAAATTTGTGGTTGTAGAAGAAGTAATTTGGGAACACTCCAGAGCATTATTACGTCAACGCTTTATAATATAGTCGCATCTAGTATTGAAACGATGATTTATTCTATAAATATACAATTTATACATGCCATTTATTATTAATATTTGTAATGTCGACTTATATGTATACATGGCTGTTCTTGGAATGAAATTCTTTCCAAAACTGCCGTTTAAAAGAAAATTGAAATATCTGTATAACACACTCATGCTTAGTGTAAAATATTAATGATTTAATTTGTTTTCATGCCTTCGCATTTGTTAATTGTAAACTCACGATGGTAGAAGAAATAATTTAGAATCAGGGCTTTATTACATTAACGCTTTATAGTATAGTCACGTTTAGTATTAAACGATAATTTGGAATGTAATGTAATTGGAATGTAATTTTTTCATAAACTGCCGTTTAAAAGAAAATTGAAATATGTGTGTAATACACTTATGCTTAGTGCTATATACCTGAATTTTACAATTGGCATAATTGAAAAGTACGTTTAGTCACGTATGCACCCAATGTTGCTATATATGTTACAACTGTAAATATTTCTTAATATTAATATTTCTATGACTATTACTTCATAGCCTAGGACGATCTATTAAATTGAAGGAATTTGTATGTCAACGAATATGATTATATTGGGTGTTTACATCTCCACTTTAGGTTATAGACTATAATTGAGGCGGTCTATAAATGAGGTCACCCTACGTTGCTTTTGCAGGCGTCGATTCAATACATTGTCTATGCGAAGTGCATTTACCTAAAGTTTGCCTGTAAAATGAAAGAATATAACTATATTTTAACACTTTACCGACCGGCGAGTATTTCAGAATTTTTCAAGGTCCATCGTCCATGATTCAAAACTTTTCAGTGAATCTCTCAATGGTGACAACAATTTTTATTGTAAATCAACATGACATCCTCAGTAACGTTATCTGATAATTTGGTTACAAATTACTATGTAAAAGCAGTTTGTTAGGCTTCATTTTGTTACAGTGCAACTATTGAAAGTCCTAATAACAGGCTTCCGGTCGGTAAAGTGTTAAAATATAGCTTAACTGTTAGCATAGCTGACCAGCTTTTTGCAGTTTTGGTGTACATGGGAATCTAAACGTTGAGTTTAGATATTACAGATAAAGGTTGTCTATATCCGGAAAGTATTGGGTTGTTCGGAAAGTTCGTGTCAATTAATTTTTATTTTTAATAAATGTATACCAAAACGAATCGATAAATAATCGATTTTCGATGAGCAAATGGGCACTAATTTTCCGGACAATCCAATAAGTAAAGCTGGGGAAAGAGAAGTAGTATTCAAAGTTTATTTTGGCATTTGGATTAATTACCTTGATACAAAAATTTATTGGACAAATTACATTTAATAACAAGAATTTACAATCTTAGCAACTCCAATAGAAAAATTACTAGATATTTTTATTATTGTCATTTCTACTGTTGTAGAATTTTATTCTTTTACTTTTTTCTGTTTTTATTACGGTATTTTTCTGTGTCATCAATGGTTGTAGGCTACAAATCATAGTTTCTATACTGTATTGTTATTAACAAGTTGAACGCGGAGCTATTTTCCCCAGCCTTTGCTTTACATTTTATTTAACTTTAAATGGAAAGAATGCAGCTGTGCATAAGATAATAATTTAAAAGGTAATGCAAAAATAATGCATCAGACTCGTTTACACCATTTGTGCTTTTCTGTTTACATCAGATCTATTAAAATAGTGTGAATATTTTTTATTATTATATAAATTACATATAACATTAATTTGTACCCCAAGGACTGACATAGCGTTTAACGTGTTACAAGTTATAATGATTTTATACATTTCTTTTATAAACATTATAACTTTTTTGTAATTATCCGATGTGTTCGTATTATGATACTCTTATGAATACTGTCGTAAGAAAACTTAAAAACTGAATTGCGAGTTCTTGTATTTTTAAAAACTATATGAAATGGGATTATCAAAAATTTAAGTGGTATGATTTTAAATTTGAGCTTTGTTTTTCTATAATTATATTTTTTGTTCATCTCGTTAACATCACTGAAGCGTGCGAAATTTATTATCTAATTTCTCACATCTTATCATGTAAACTATAGTAATCCAATGAGAAGAAAGCAACATTCGTATTGACTTCGATTTTATCGTATTTGATATCAGATTTTAGTATGACTAGCATTGAACACATTATTTTAGTTCATTGTGAATAAATGACTTCGTGTCACAATGTTCATAACTTTATATCCTAACAATTTAACATCCAAATTTGTTATTCCGTAAATCAATATTTTGAGTGAGCTTATCTTCGGTATCAATGTTGAGGAAAATATTATCTCAAACTGTAAACATTTCGTCTTATTTTAAATCGTGCATATGCAATCATATACATAAAACATTATATTTAATGTAGTAAACAATTTTACAAGTAGATATAATTTTAAAATGATGCTTTACTTAAAAAATATTTATTTCAAAAACAAAATGAATCAGTAAAAATGTTGTTTATATATAACTAACTAGTTATTTAAAACAGGAATAAAATATCTATTCAGCTCTCATATTTTAAACCTAATACAATTTTAATTTTGCATAAAAGCCACAGTCTGATTAATAAAATAAAAATACTCTTTCTTGAAATTTCAAGAATATTTTACGTATGCACTGCAGCAACGAATATTTTCAAGAATCACCCGTCCATAAATTTTATTGTTATTGATAGCCTGCAGGGTTTTCGAATATAGGTTTAATGTATCAGTAGATCAAGTGCAAAACAGTTAGCACACTTAAAGAAATTAAAAATGATATTTTATTTATAGCAAACTGGTTACTTAAAACAGGAATACAATATCTATCCAACTCTCATATTTTGAACTTAATACAATTTTAATTTTTCATAAAAATCCACAGTCTGGTTAATAAAATAAAAATACTTTATTTATTGATATTTTGTATCTTATGTAAAATATTTTACGAATATTTTCAAGAATCACCTGTCCATAAATCTTCTCCAGCCATTTTCCATGGCATCTTAGGTGAATACTTAGTTCGTAGAACAATACTCTGTTAATTTGTATTGAGCGCATTCTAACTGAGGTGCAAATTTAATTCTACAAAGCCGAAAGGTCTTAGCCGTGCACGTAACCACTTGTTTCCATGCACGTTGTGAAAGCTAAGACTTTTGTCAGTCCACAGATGATTCTTAAATGTCAATCTCGAAGGCTCAAGTGACCATAAATAATTTCTTTGACATATACCAGACCATAGGCAAAATTAGTCGATGAATGTTAACACTAGACATTACGGACACCCGAGTTCCGCCATTTTTGAGGAGCCGTACTTCTGGAATGCCAGCACTCCAAACAATTTTAATTCCAAAATCGAGACACTTTTCGATGTGAAATAGTTCCATTGTACATGGTTCGTTGCCTTCCGTTCATAAAAAGTTCATTATTATTATTCGTATGCGTAGCATTTCAATTTTCACCGACTTCTTAAATGCAAATATAGCGATGTAAAGCTGTTTTAACACTAGAACTACCAAACCAGTTATTTTGACTGGTCCCTAGTTTTTTCTTTTGCAATTATTAAAGTTATAAAAATGTTTTCATTAGAAATTTTTGGATGTACTTCTTTAATAACGTACATGTTACAATAAGAATTATATTCTTATTGTAGTTTATTGTAATATACTTATTGTATATTATTATTATTATATATTAAATTTTTCTTCAATTATACCTCGCAAAAATCATTACAAAAATTCGCAGTCTTACTGTAAGCGAAGATTGGAATTTAAGAATCGTCATAAACATTTCGAAAACCTAGATATAATAGGCTTCTGGTCGGTAAAGCGTTAAAATAATTAAAAGAAAGAAACTTGAGTACAAAATTTTTCTTTCACGGACAGATTCTCAGTAGTAATGTTCGAACATTTCTTAAGAACGAATAACGTTTTGCAAAGTGGTTCAAACAACTGGGAATTTTTGTTCAAATTAGAACACTCATTTTACTATATCGTGTGAAAAAGAAATTTTGAAAAATTATGGAGAAACAACTAACGTTACTTTTAAAGAGTGTTTAAATACTTTCGTTAGTTATCGAAACTTATCAATATGATAAATTGATTGCTTTAAAATTTTAGCGTATTGTTTAACATTAGGACTACTGAACAATAAATCCAACCATATACATTGCTTTGTAATAATAACGAGACTGCATCTATTAAAACTTCATATAATTCTTATTGTAACATATACGTTATTAACACTTTGACTGCCACGTCATCCATATATGGGTGACAGAATTATTTGTCCATGTTTAAAAATAAATTTGTACACTAATATATTCGTTGCACTCAATTTAGTTTATATCTGGAGACTACAAGAAGTATAAAGGATAACTATGTGTCAGACATTGTAAGTTTTCCATTGTTGCTGCATTAAATAAATTACTTTGACTTTGTGGAATTTTTTAGGCTGTTGGTTGGGCAGTTAAAGTGTTAAGGAAGTACATCTAAAAATCTCTGACGAAAACATTTTTATAACTTCAATAATAGCGAAAGAAAAAACTAGGGACCAGTCGAAATGATTGGTTTGGTAGTTCTAGTGTTAAGAAAATATACGCATATTTTTCTCCGTTTAACCTAACCGTACGTTATATGGCAAACACGATTGCTTCGTTTAAAATAAAAATCAACCAATCGATTTCAAAGAAGAAATCAGTTTTCAAGAGTACAAAGCTTTTTTGCGTTCGCTAGTAAATCAATACTTTTAACTTACGAGAAAAAATTCAAATTATTTGATCCAATCTTTAAAAAGTTATTGTCTTTCTAAAATGCAGTCGCATGTAAATTTTACAGACTATAAAACCTTATAAATACTTTCTCAAAACTGTACGTTTAAATTCTTTGAATTGTGGCAGTTCCAAGAGAACGATACTTCCGTGTAGCAGTATCAGTTTGAAACTTGAAATACTGTTTTCGGGGAAGGTAATTTCTTCTGACGGAAATGAAATCTCGAAAACTACATGGTTGACAGTTATTTCGCACGCTTACAGCTCTCGTTGGTATCAAAGTTCTATTTGTACGTTAAAATTATCATATATTTTTCCACATGATTTTCATAAATTTTTATTTATTTTTGTAGGGGCGATAACGATAAACACTCTGATTAAGATTCATCCTGATTCGTGTATTTTAATGCAACTTGAGATTTCTAATCATCTACGCTTACAAGATAAGATCTTTAAGCATGTATTTATCGTGGGTGACATATAACAAAGAAACAAATAATCAGGGTGAATCCTTAACTATTCCACGGCGCTTCTGAGGCGGCACTAAAAATTGCCACACCATTACGCAAAACTTTTACGTCACTATGTTTGTATTCAACACGTTAGACGCTATGTCAGTCTTCGAGGACTGGCGGTATCAAATCTACAATTTAATATGTTACATATCATTTATACAATATTAAAAAATATTTACGCTATTTTAATAGATTTCATTGAAACCGAAAGACACAAATGGAGTAAGCAAGTTTTTTGTTTAACCTTTTTGTGTAACCTTTCCATTTAAAGTTAAATAAAATGTAACCCGAAAGTTGAGCAAAATAGCTCCACGTTTAACGTGTTGAGAAATCGGTAAAAATTGAAGTATTGCACACACGAGCAATAGTAATAAACACTGCATGCTCGTAACGAAACAAATCATGCACAAAGGAACTATTCTATGTCAAGAGATGTCTCGATTTTGGAATTAAAATTGCTGGGAGCGCAAAGGATAAAGACTATAAGAGAATCGTTCAGTATGACGAAAGGGTAGCCCAATCAATTATAAAATAAAAATTATAACGTAAGAAGTACCATAGCTTTGAAAAGAATGTCTCGATTTTGGAATTAAATTTGCTGGGAGCGCAAAGGGTCTTTATAAAAGAATTGTTCTGTATGACGAAAGAGTAGCCCAGACAATTTATCAAATAAAAATTATAACGTAAAACGTACTATGGCTTTGAAAAAAATTCATAACAACTGTTACATTTTGCAACGTATTCGCGAAACTGCCTCCTTGCAAGTATCTGAACATTAGCGTGATTCACTGTAGATTGAACACGCTTGGAACGTTTTCGATCTAGTGGTTTCGACAAATCCTCCTCTATAGTTTTCGTAAGATCGTTCGAGTTCATCTGCATCGTTTCATGATTAATTGTTAATTCGATTTGTCGTAGGTTGGCACGGAAGTCGCGCATCCAGGAGTGGCGAACGATTTCGGCGATGTTGACGCAAGGAAATACTACACGTACTACCAGTGGGTGTGCTTTGTGCTGTTCTTCCAGGTAAGGGCTGGTTTATCGGTAATCTTGCACGCGCGACAGATAAACCTGGGACAGCTGCGCTGTTGCTTTAGGTTTTGTTTTACCGTCTGCCCATTCTCACCTTTCGTATTGAATATCCGAGTCTGGTTCGAGGAGCGATTGTACCACCGCGTAAAACCAGCACACTCGATACAGTCCTTCATAGAACGCGCCTCGGACTTTGCATCTTATCATTTTTGCCCAAATAGTTAAGGATATTTACATAAAACTAAAGCCATTCATATTTTAAGGATCTTTTCATAAATCTAAAAACATTCATATAAATACAAGGATCTTTACATAAATCTAAAGGCATTCATATATTTTTACGAAACTTTACATACATCTAAAGACATTGATATAAATTTCGGGATACTTACAT
>CM052098.1:18964247-18974580 GCA_028453745.1 Agapostemon virescens
ATATAAATTTCGGGATACTTACATAAATCTAAAGACATTGATATAAACTTAAGGATATTATTATAAATCTAAAGACATTGATATCAATTTAAGGATATTTAGATAAATCTAAAGACATTGATATTTTAAAAATATTTCCATAAATCTAAAGACATTCATATAAATTTTCCTATGTTATTGTCTGGATTTTTCATTTGAGTTGGCAATAAACAGTCATCTTCAGGAGTCAAATGAAATAGTTAAAACGTTCAATTGTAAGGTGTAGACATTAATTCGGGTTACCTTTGAATCGCTGACAATCATTTTAACGACACGATTCCACCGACAATCATCTCATCGAGAATTATTCCACTGACATTGTCCTTTGTCGACAAGAATTGCGCTGCTAGAGCTACGCACCAAGCAGATTTATTAACATTTAGTGTGGTTATTGTGAAAGTTATTGTGAAATAACAGTTTTATTAGAGCTTCATGTTATAAACAAACTGTTTACGTAGATATATGCTCAATTTTAAGTAGACTAAGTTGTGTAAATTTTAGTAGAATATGTTTAATGTTTATATGAACAAACTTGCACGACTTAATATCGTATAACAGTCGTACATAGAACCAATATTAAGTTATTCAATAATTATTTCTTCCTACATATCATGCAACAGGTTTGAAGGTTGACGGCGTTGAAAAATAAAAAAATGTCGTATTTTCGTTTTTTACTTGTAAATGTTAGTAATTCGGGGTCAAAGTTCCCTGAAAGCAGGTATCTGCCGATCACAGTACATTCGTAGAACAGCTGAACCGAGAAGATACAGTCACTTTCAAAAATCAACGCGAATCAAAGGTTCGGTTATTAGTATTAACAATTAGGAGTTAAACAAAAAGATATTTCCTCTTTTAATAATTTTAATCGGTTGGAAATAATATGTCTTTACAGTTTTCTAATATTTTTACTCTATATTTTGTTTACTCATTTTTGTCATAACTGTATGAAATCTAAGTAGGCTGTCAATGTATATATAATTTTTATTTTTGTAAACAAAACTTAAGAAAGTGGAATGTAAGAATTTTTCAAGAGTCATATTTTCTGTGATAATAGCACTTGCGGAACAAAGATGAATGTAGATTTTATTATATTCTTATGAACTTTGTATTTTTGCATATTGTAAATATTTTTAGAAGATTTTTTTCAGAGCTATCCAACGTTTTGCATTAAATTTTCGCACATATATTTATTTGGGGTATTTATACACAAGTTAGTTTTTTGAAAGGAAAAGTAGGAATATCTCCTATAGAGTATGTTTTTGAAAACATGTGTTAACTTTTGCCGTGATTATGATTCTTTTGTTAGTGGAAAACAAAAAATATTAAGAATATTACATTATATATTAATTAATTTGAATGTGCCTAAGGCCTGAACCTAAATAAATTAGAAATCTTGGTCATCTATAAAATGGCGGCGTTTTTAAATCAAATCTCTATTGTTTTAAACACTTTTTAGTTTTAAGAAAATGTTTGTTCTTGCAATAACAGAATATATATTACAAATCCTCTGAAAATTTAAAATTGCTTGGTTAACTAGAATTTCAAATATTGTGAAAACACTTTCGAAAATAGTGGTTTTAAGAAAACCCCGTTTAATTATACAGCTATAAATTCTTTGAAGTGCGAGTTGTATTCTTTAAACGTCGAGTTTTTTTTTTTAAATTATTACGTGTTTTGAATCAATGCGCAGTTACTTTTCGAATCTTCCACGCTTGCTATAGCAAACTGAGTTTCTGGCTTTCGTAGACTTTTGACAATGACTGTAGGCTTGTCGGTTGAGCTGCCCTACGAATGTCTGCGATCGGCGGATTGCCTGTTTTCAGGGAGGTCTGGTCTCAGGTGACTCAACTTTCATTGTGTCATGATAGAATTAACACTTTTACTGCCATGTCACCTATATATAGGTGACAAAATTATTAGTCCATCTTTAAAAATAAATTTGTACGTTAATATATTCGTTGTATTTAATTTAGTTGATTTCCGGAGAATACAAGAAGGTTGATAGACAACTATATGTCGTACATTTAAAGTTTTCAATCGCTGCTGCATTAAATAAATTAATTTGATTTTATGGAATTTTTGAGGTTGTCAGTTGGCCAGTTAATTTGTTAACTGAGGAACTTTTTAATCGTAAACATTTAATAAGACGTAAAATTAGATAAATAAAATTAACCTCTTGTTATACCATTTTTTTTTTTTAGTCTAAAGCTGCTATAAAGTTTTCATCGCTGAAAATGTTACAAAAGAGAAAAGGCAATTTATATTTTTTATACTGTTACGTTTACATCGATGCATAAATATTGTTTACAAAAGAATAAAATTGGATTTCGTCTTAAAAGGAAAGTATTATATTTCTATTTGTTAGACTTTGTTTAAAATCTTCACTACGAGTCCGCCTTGTCATAATATGGTAAGGGATTAATACAATAAAAATGTTGCCATAATTAACGCGTATACGATATAGTTTATATCAATGTGGATTTTATGATACGATGAAGCGAAGGAATTGAATTATTTATTGATTTAAAAAGAAAATGATATATTTTCTATACATGACAGCAAACGCAAACGACAAGTTAATTTGTTATCCCCAATTAAAAGATTAAATTTTGACACAGACCGTACCGAGCACAAAGTGTGAGTGGTATATCTTGTCATATGAAAATTACAAAAATGAATTTACTTAGGTTTCTTGCATTTCTTGTAACAGTTTGTATTTGAACGAACAAATTTATTTAATCATTCTTAACACTAGAACCACCAAACTAGTAATTTTGACTGGTCCCTAGTTTTTTCTTTCGCAATTATTGAAGTTATAAAAATGTTTTCATCAGAAATTTTCGGATGTACTTCTTGAATGACGTATACCTTACAATAAGAATTGTATGAAGTTTTAATAGATGCAGTCTCAGTATTATTACAAAGCAGCGTGTATCGTTGGATTTATTGTTCGATAATTATAGTGTTGATGAAAGTATCCTTACAATTTCAAGAATTGCAAAATAAAACTGAAACTGGTCATTAATCGTGGTACAAGTTAGTGTTAATTACGGACCCTGCATATGCAAATCAAAATCAAATTGTTGATTTCGTCATGAAAATAATAATTTTTTATCAAGCGTATGTTCATTGAACGTTCACCTCCTAACCTTCGTTTTTTTAAGGATACGATTACGTTCGCAATTAATTGCATGCCACGTCCGGTACATTCTTGAGAAGTAACATGCTCGGAGTGCGAACAATCGAGCATACTTTAGCACGCAAGAAGGAAACTTTCACTTAAAAATTTTAACGTTTATTAGTTTTTCGTGTACAATTTGTTGACTATTTATCTATAATAAATTATCTATAATTTGATTAGACGTAATCAATTAATCAATTAAAATTTAGTAATCAATTCAATTACAGTTTTTTTTTGTGATTTTTTATTGTTAGTGAATCTATGCGCAAACTAATATTTGTATTTTAACCCTTAGCATTCGAATGGTGATTCTAACGCATCACTAAAAATTGTCATACTATTATTTAAAATAATTTTTACATCGCTACGTCTGCGTCTAAGAAATTGGTAAACATTTCGCTGTTGTAAGAACTAATAGTAGTTATAAAATTTATGTGCATAAAAGGAAAGAAAACATGTGGAATGAAAACTTTCTAAACCAGAAGAAAAGCTTTAATTTTTTAGAAAAAACAGCTTTGAGTGCAAAGAGTTGAAAGTTTATGCTTTTTATCTTTATATACTTAATCATAATATGAATATCCAGTATAGTGTTGTGAAACTAACGAATTCATGTATAAAATTACAGTTGATATCACTTTTTATTTAATAGTTACGCATAAAACGGCGAAGTTTCTGGACTGATAGAAAACAAAACTTTAATAAAAATACCAAAACAAAGTAAATTTGAGCGGAATACACAAAAAATTCTACTAAAATAAAAATTTTGTTGGTCGAGTAGCTTTAACTAGAAAATTTTTAAGTCTTTTGCGTTATGTGTATAAAAAAAAAAGAAAAATATTTTCCTTATTCTCCTAAAGATTATGAAATTATTGAAAATTTTTCTGTGATTTAAGTCCGTGTCTTAGCGACATTAAGTGATTTAGTTTGATACTGTTTTTTTTAAATAATTTATCGTGAATAGTATAACCACAAGTGCAATTGTGGTTCGCCTTGCGAATTCCAGAAGCAAAATCACTGTTGCGTGAACGGTAATTGGTATATACCTGCACTTAAAACAAATTCTTGTTTAATAAGTCTAAAAATTAATTTCTGTTTATTGCAGTGGAGTTTTGTAAAAGTAACCAAAATGTAGCGAGTTTCGTGCTATATTGTAATATGCTTTAATCGTGTGTGAGGTTTGTTGCCAATTTACCCCTTATGGGTCGACTTTTTTTCTTAAATTTAAAAAAACATACGCAATGGAAAATCAACAATTACAAACCTATATATGCAGATTAAAAATAAATTACTAGTTTAAACAATTTTATTTATGGTTTGCAGCTTTTAACTTTGCAGTAACAACGGCTTACGATGTTTGCACTTTTATGCACAGAAGCTTAAGCATGAAATTCCATAAAACAGTTTGCATTTGGCGTTAAACATAGATGTACGTTGCATTTGGAACATATTATTTTTGGAACCCCTTCGCTGGATCACACTGCAGTGCATATATGTATTGATATAGTCAACTGTATCGCTTATAAATTCACTGTCAAATAGTTTTTGAAAATGAGTCACAGGAGAGTAGAGACCTTCGGGGTCTTCAGGGCAATCTCCTTTCCAAGGGCGATGACGACTATTATTCATCTGGGATACCGATTGCTAAACAATTTTTTATGGTCCTGGATTTTCCTTATCCGATGATGATTCGATGCTACTAAATTCATCCTCATTGTCAATAATATTTATGCGTCGTCGGGTAAATACTACTGAATTATCTTCATCGGATTCAGAATCTAATAAATAATCTTCGGATATGATATATAACTCTGAAAATAGAAGAAAGCACAAGCATTATCCTAAATATACCAAAATCTATCATAATAGCCTACTGTAAGTCACAAAACTGTATCATACACAAATAGTAACAAAATGATTATTGAAATTGCAAACAAATAAGTTGTTATTGATATGCAAACCCAAAGCTATATTTTGGTATATTCTGGTACATTCTAGTGTATTCTTGTATATTCTGGTATTTTGTGGTATATTATGGTATGTATTCTAGTACATTCTAATGATTTCTAGAATATACTGGTACATTCTATTATAATCGGGTATATTCTGGTATATTATGATATATTATTTAATATTCTGACACATTCTAGGATATTCTAGCATAATCTTATATATTGTTATATAGTATAGTACATTCTAGTGAAATCTAGTACATTCTGGTGCATTATAGTACAATCTGGTATATTATGGTATATTCTAATACATTCTATTGAATTCTGGTATATTCTGGCACATTCAAGTCTAATCGTAATCACAATCGATCATAAATAATGTAAATTGCACAAGATGGTTCCATTGGTTTATATCTGCAGTCAATTTGCAAGATATTTACTTTGATATTTCAGGTTGATGTTGTTGTCAACCGTTATTAATATTGTTATTTGTTACCTCAGAGACATTATATAATTTAGAGGTACACGTTATCTTATAAAAAACTAAAATCATTTGGTAAAATGTCGATATATTAATATGTGACTTGAAAGTTACATAGCTCCATGGAGGGTTAAAATTGTAACAAAGGAAACAATCGTTCACTGTTCGTCACAGAAACATCGCCACTGTGGTTTTAAGAAGATTAAAAGCGATTTTTATTTGGCTGTTCCATTATTTGACAAAAGCTTTCATTCTGTGCAACGTTGTTGCGTATTGGTGAACCAAAGGAAATTTAAAGTTAGTTTGTTTCTATTATATTGTAAGATGATATTTATTATATAGATGATATATAACGGTATTGTAATAAGCAGTATGTAGTATTACGTTTGACGCCAGATGGTGTCTTCATTAACAGAAAGCAACATACGACTTGTCTCATCTGTAGATAAGACGTTAAAAACTTGAAAAAAATTATTTTGAACACATTTTTTAAGTTGGTATGCAAGATAGTTCAAAAACTGTTCGACATTATTTTGTTTAAGGAATCTACCAATAACATCAGGTTATCTTCTGGTTTATAATATTTTTTCAATGAAACAAAATCAATTTAATCAATGAAAGAGGTTCACTTTTGTTCAAACGCAAGTTTTTCAATTTTTCTTATTTACATCCAGAAATAGATACAATAAATGAATAAATGTATACTGTTTAAAAAATAAGTACACAAATGCATCATAAACGTTCTGTTTGTAATTTATTGTTTTATTAAAATGACCATAGTTTAAAAAGAGATTACAAGCAATATATTAATTTCGATATATTAACATGTGACTTGAAAGTTATACGGCCCCATACAGGGTTAATGTTCATAAATTATACTGTAATTGAAATTACTCGTAATCGAATTCAACGAATTTCTCGTTTCGTTTATTTTCAAAATGGTCTAAATTTTTTATATTGTATTATTTCCGAAGGAGCACAAGATTATTTTTCTATAATCATGTTATATTTGCATCTAAATATTTTTTAATAGATCCAAATGAAAAAGCCTAAAAGTCTCAAACTAAAGAATTTATATTTGAGACCATTTCTATAATTACCAGCATATACATGTATTCTGTGCTATCGAACAAAATATTACAATCCAACATCACTAAAGAATTTAGATGCTTAACTTCAAGAAACATGCGGTTGGCCACGGGCCGTTCCTCTTTTACATAAAAGAAAGTTCAAATTAATTTTTGTATATGGAGTTATTTAAAAATGATAACGCACAGATTGTCATTGATTTTTTCCACGACAAAATCTTTTTCTATGCTGTATCAGAAGATGCGTATTATTTGATAGAATATTGTAACCTTAAGTACTCCAATGGGTTCGATAAGGGACACTAAACACTGCTATACTATTATTTACACTATAACGCTTTTATATCATTAAATTTGTATTAAAAAAATCGGTAAAAATGGTAATAGTAGTCAATTTTATGTGCACGAAAGGAAAATTGCTTGGAGTACAAAGGGTTAAATAATGGCTGTTGCCAAAATAACGAGATATTATCAAAACAATTTTGAATACTTACACTCCGGGACAAACAGATAGCACATTTTAAAATTAACGTAATTTTTATTTATTTAACATTTTCATTTATTATTAATATTGTAACCAAGGTTCTGTTTGTATACGTTCTTGCAAAATACCTCTATAAACATACACAAATGAAATTTAATTGAATTTCACTAGTCTATACAATTTTATTAAATAAAAAAAACTTTTAAGAAATTATAGTGGGGCAAAATGATAGCACACTTAACTTAAAATTACGTATAACAATAAATCAACGAATGATTTTAATGCTTAATATCTTGTGGCTCCTCCTTTACATTTAATAACAGCCATCATTCTCTTTGGTAAAGATTTATATAGTTTTTTGCTTTAATTGTTTCCACTCATCTTGGATATATTTTCTTAATTTGGCAACATTTCCAAATTGTCTGCCATATACAGCTCGGGCAACATTTTCCCAACAATTTTCAATAATATTAAGGTCGGGCGACTAGAGAAAACTATTCTTTTACTACTTTTGCAGTGTATACTGCGGCATTATCCTCCTGAAAAATAAACTTCTTTCCAACATTTCTGGTGGTGTACACATTTGTTTGTTTCTTAATTATTTTCAAATACATTTTGCTATTCATTTTTCCTATTATTAATTTTATCATGTTTTTTAAATCATTGCTCTCATTTGCCGACGGCTCAAAAACTGTTCCTCTTTTCGCATATCGTGAAAATGGTAATTCAGATCATCGGGTCCATCCAAGTTAACCCCTTGGCCTACAACAACGAGTCAGACTCGTGATGAAAATTTCGAACCGAATCTTCTAAACATGTATTTCCTTAATTTTCTTTAAATGGAAATAACATTTTATTTAATTTTTGATCGTATACGGTCATTGGAGAATAGTTAGGCACGCAGTAACTACAAATTTGTCTTTAATTTTTGTCGTTCTGCGGAGGGTTAAGAAAGTCTAGTCACTGTTATTGTAAAATAAGTCGTAGGTCAAGGGGTTAAACCTCTTTTCATCCGTAAATATTATTCTTCGCCATTTCTTTCGCATACGAATATTCTTTTCCTCAAGGTGTAATCGATTCCGTCTTATGTCGCACAGTTAACCAAGGCTTCTTCTACAATTTTCTTCGTGTTATGTATTTGCATGTTTGTAAAGCACGTCTCACATTCTTTATATTAACGTCTACACCAACACTTTGAACAATTTGCCTTGCTACTGGAAGCTAGTAGGTGTTCGAACTGATGTCCCGCAACTTTTATAAGACACATTTCGTTCACTATTAGATTCAGGATATACGAAGGTCAAAACATGTTTATAGAGAATTCGATAATCTATCGATTCACGACGCAAAAGGTAGGTCATTTCATTTAAAGAAATCAAGGTGACCTTGAAATTTCCGAAACGCTTTCACCCACATTAAAAATCGTTTGCATGACAATATTGTACGAGACAAAGATCCAAGACATTTCCTGAGCTAACCACATACAACTTATTCGAATAAATATTTACATTTGCCTTTTCCCCGTACAGTTTCAATGATTATACTGATTCGAATGTGTCTACTTGAACAGGCGATAATGTGCTACGTGCCGCAGTGGCTGTGGAACATGTGGGAGGACGGTTTGATCAACTCGTTGGTCATGGGTATGAATCACGGCTTCGATGAAGACGAGAAGATTGACAAGAAAAAGTCCGTGTTGATGCATTATCTCATAACTCACATAAAGGTAAGAGAAACAGACTTGTACAAATTGAAATTAGATTACAGTAATCGGTCGTATGCATAAAAATAAGTAAACGCTTCGAAAAGTATTACATACATACAAATAAAAATGCAAAATAGATTTCTAATTCATAATTTTTTACCAATGTTAGCTGATAAATATTGAAGGAAACGCGAAGAAATACTGTAGCAATATTTACTTGACGAATCAAGTATTTTCTTTGTTTTAATGCAGAAACCTTTAAGTATTTCGACATGTACACAATTTAAAGTGTAATAAATTGAGAAATACATGTAAGTAAAAATGAAAACTAGAATTCTTATGCATTATCTTTTACCAGTACTGGCTAATAAATATTAGAAAAACATGAGGAAACATTGTAGCAATATTTACTTAATGGATCAAGTATTCGCTTTGTTTTAATGGAGAAACATTTAGGTTTAGTTTCGATGGTTTAAGTATTTCGACGTGTACACAATTTAAAGTGTCATAAATTGAGAAATACATGTAAGTAAAAATGAAAACTAGATTTCTTATGCATAATTTTTTACCAATGTTAACTAATAAATATTGGAAAATATCGCTGGCCAAGTTTTTAGCTGATAAACCACAGAAGATCTATTCCGATGGGATTATGGCTCAACCCTAAAAATGGCAAGAGGTCATAGATAATAATGGTCAATATATACTTGAATAAAATTCATTTTGAATAGAATGAACATTTAATAATAAAATGACAAAAGCCTCTCAATACTTTTCCGACTATACAATATTATGCATGCGTATTAAGTATAATAAAAATTTACTGGATACTAGTTTTAGTAGTAAATAAGATAGAAAATTAATAGTAATTAATAGAATGTGACAAAATTCTGAAGATATTTTTTACGAAACATTCACAACACTTTTTTGATTAAAATGATATCAAACGCGATATTATTCGTATCATATTTTGCACTCGTTTACTCCACAACTCTGTAGAAGGTCGATTCTGCGAACCGATGATATTTCTCCATATGTAACATACATATAAAGCAACTCATATACAGGGTGTCTCACGTAATTGGACGGAACTATATGGACCGTTTATTTTGAAAGTGGTGCAAGTCCATTTTCTTCTGTTTCGAGAAAATTAAATGTTAGCAGATTTGACAATTAAAAATATAGGTGAATTATGTGAAGTCTGGGAATGTTTGTACTAATTTATCAATATGTAATTTGATTATATAAATTTCTTTTAGCCGAATTTAACTAAAATGATATATATTTCCAGGCTGCAAATGGACTTACACCACTTTCATAATTAGTCAATTGCAAATATCATTTAATTTCAATTTTGAAATAACAAATATCACTTAAAATATATTTCATATTAATCCAATTGTGTT
>CM052098.1:18974680-18999504 GCA_028453745.1 Agapostemon virescens
TTGAAATAACAAATATCACTTAAAATATATTTCATATTAATCCAATTTTGTTTATAAATAATAACAAGAAATAAAATAGAATTAGTATTTTTTATCTTGAACGTTAATTATATTTATATATTGTTAAACATAACACAAGATATTGGTATTATTAATTATTTATGCTCTTCATGTGGCAGTGTTTTGAAATATTCATGATGAACAGGAGGTGTATAAGGTAATAGCTGCTGCATATCCTTATATTTTTCGTATGTAATAGGCCTGGCATCGTGATACAAAGGGGCCAAGGCGATTTTTTCAAATTTTGGCGGTCTTCCTCGACATGTAGGTGATAAATTTAGAGTCGTAAATTCTGCGTCCTCAATTGATGTTTTATATAAAATAGTATACGGTGCACTTTTGCAAAATCTCATCCAACATACTTGCAACCAATTTACTTTTTCTCCATTAGTGTTTCTTCTTATCTGTTTTTTAATTGTGTTTTGTAGATTTTTTGTTGAAACGAAATTCTCTCGTTTCATTTCGTGTAAAATAAATTGATTATGTTGTCTACATTGATTTATAACGGCATAATAATCATGTGGTGTGTACAGGAAATTCTTTTTTCGTAATGCCATTTTTTCTGTCTATGGAAATTAGACTTACATCACTTTCATAATCAATGGTTACGCAATTTCTTTTACCGGCCAATTTTTAATTGAACAAAGCATAGGCATTTTTTAAGATATTAAATACTAACTAGTTGTAAACAAAAAGTTTACACTAAATTAAGCATAGATTACGTCATATTTCATTTTTTTAAAAAAGGACTTACATCACTTTAAAAATAAACGGTTCATATTATTAACACTAGATTTAAGGAAGCAGATTTAAGTAAGATTTCGTACTTACTAAGCAAAATTACAGAAACAATTACTATTCATTTTTTTTCAATTTGTGACCTTTCCAATAGGTCATTGTATTCGTCTTGAAATACTCTATCAGAATGTAAGTAAAAAATCATATCGTTCCATTTAAAAAAACAGAGACGAGCTTTGTATCTTTTTGACGCCTCCATCTGTCAAAAAACTAGTAACATCGGAGATGATCAGCCTCTCGATACCAAATAATTTTGGCCTGATGCATTTTTTCCTATCATCAATGGCAGCTAAATTATTTAGGTGGTCGGTTTCAATTGCCACACCCTATGTATTGAAAGACTCGTGAGAGCATCTATAGACGTCTTTCGTAGTCAAAGAGTCAAAAGTGTTAGAAATAGAGACAAATTGTCAAAAGACAAAAGTAAATGGTATTTTATGTTCTACCTTTCTTTAGTACTTTTATGCATTTCTGTGCATTGATGCATTGGCAAAGTGCAGCTGCATCTTTTCGCAAATGGAACTGTATAACTCATTTTACATAAATCGATTCTCTAGATCCTTCTGTATATGAAAGTGTTACGGTGGTATAACCGTAAAGTAAACAGTTTACTAGAAATTTCAACTTTCTTAATTATACGTTCCTTTAAGCGTTTTCTTGCGTCTACGACCTTATTCATGCACAATGAATTACGAATAATCAACTAAAATATAATGTAAATGTTTTTTATTTTAAATTATATTTTTTAAATTATTATATATTTTATATAATTCTTTATTATTTCATATAATTTTCATTAGGCGTTGAAATAAAAACATTTAAAAAAATGTCTTTTATTTTTTCATGTAATTTCTACCAATTGGAATTATTTCGAAATTATTTTTGCATATCATTTAGTAAATCAATGCTTGTAGTTGTTCCAGAAAAGTCAAGTCGTTTGGTTCAATTTTTAAAAAGTTATTTAGAGTTAAAGAGTGTTCGAATACTTTCGCGAGCCTCTGTGTGTCGAGATTTCCTTTTACTAGATTGATGGATATGAAATTACCACTTTTGCGAGATTGTGTAACATTTGCTTTGTTCTTGCAATTTCGCGATAAAATTATAAGGTTGTTAAGTGAGTTCGTGACATTCGTGTTATGACTTCTTTCAGCACAATATGTCGCTCTGTTATAATTACACTTTTACAAGATACTGCAACAATGAAAAGGGGTTATTCCTTGAAAAGACAAGTTTCATTCGTATACTGCTCGTCGACCGCTGTAAAAAGAGAACAATTAGGCTGGGAATATGGTGGCTGCTAAATGCATCCGTCCTAATTCATTATCGTTTGTTCCGGTCGCTGCGATATTTTCTCGTTAAAGAATATACCATACGTTTATATTAATACAATGTCGCTTGTATTTTATTGATTAGAAAATAATAGAAATTGTTAAAGATGCAACGAAAAATTAATAATTAAAATGAGATGCATTTCGATTGATATTCATTATTTGTTTAATTTTAAGAAATAATTCTTTTTAAGATGGAAATGTTGTAAATGTAACTGTCAATTCAATATGAGGCACGTCAAATGAAGCAAAACATTATTGGAACAAAAGTGGAAAAAACATTCGAGTAAAGCCTCCTACAATTACAAATTGTTGTTTGTGTAAGTTTAATAAACAATTTTGTTCTAGACATCAGAGCATAGTTTGTCGTTTATGTGTTTAATTAATTCTATGATACAGGAACATAACTTTATAGAACCTCATAATGCACTTAGTTTTTTGAAGCGCACATCTATTCTGTCCGTATCGCTTTCAATAACGGAAGGAAGCTAAGGAAGCAGAGATTATTCTATACAGGGTGGAACATTTAAAACCTGTCATCTAAATAACTCGCTTACTCTTCATGGTAGAAGAAAATGAATCAGACGAAATTATTTGGTATCGAGGGGTTTATTATCTCATGCTATGAATTTGCAAATAGTTTAAAGCACCAAGGAGATACGATGGTCAGCTTTATTTTTTTTTTTTAAATAAAACGGTACGATTTCTTATTTACATTCTGACTCAGTTTTTCAAGACGAACACGATGATTTTCTGTGAATGCCATGCAAAGTCACTCAAGGTCAATTCCAGTAGTAAATAAATGACCTCAAAGTGTTTATGTTTTTAACGTTAGAACTACTGAACAATAAATCCAACAATATACATTGCTTTACATGCAATACTTATTGTAAGGTATACGTCAGTAAAGAAGTTCATCCGAAAATTTCTGATGAAAACATTTTTATAACTTCAACAATTATGAAAGAAAAAACTGGGGACCAGTCAAAATAACTGGTTTGGTAGTTCTAGTGTTACAGACACATTCCGAAATTTGACGGTCTCAGAGGCAGAGGAAGAGGCAGAAATGGTCAGCCATGCAAAGCAACTACGTACATAGGAAACAGTACTTTCCTAATATTTTTTCACGTTAAATTTTCGTCCTTTTGTCGGTGAACCTGCTACGGTTACGGTTAATTACCACAGCTAATTCAGATCAACGTGCTTATATACTTCGAAGTGAGTTATAATTACTTTACTGCTTCAAACGACTTTTTCCTAATGCGTACACCGTTTCCAAGTATGTATTAGTCGTTTTAGTTTTCGTTAAAAATGATGGGATTTAGTATTTGAAATTGACAGTATATTAGTCGAAAACTGATAGAATGTAAAAATTTGCAGAATAACTTCTGCAAATATTCAATGAGATCATTGAATAAATGAGCTGTTCATTGCATAAATCGACTAACTCTATAAAACAAAAAGTGGAGAAATACGAGAATTTCTGATGAAAACATTTTTATAACTTCAATAATTGCGAAAGAAAAAACTAGGGACCAGTCAACACTATTGATTTGATAGTTCTAGTGTTAATACTTTGACAATTTGCATGTTGCATGTCATTTATGTACTCGTAGCTATTATAACTGGTCAAAATGACCATCTTGAACATGAATATACAATCTAACTCGATGCAATATCCTGCTGCACAAATTGTTTATTATAGAACTCTTTTTTCACGTTCTAAGATGTTTTTCGTGTTTCCATCAACAGTTGTTCTGCTGGTTCGATTGCATGTTTCGTTATTTACGTTCCCGGTGTTTTGAAACTCTTTATAATGTCTGCGAAGATAAAACGGTGAAGGCTTATTACGATCGGGAAATATTTCACCATACATGCGCATCGCTTCTTTCATAATTTTACGACACTCGCCGTAAATGATAACAATTTCCACACGTTCTGCTATCGTGTAACGCATTTTCAAAAATTGTACGTAGATTGAATATTCGTAGTTGTACTGTAAGCCAGTAAATCCAACGATATACATTGCTTTGTAATAATAATGAAACTGCATCTATTAAGAACTATCCATTTTCTTCTGTTTCGAGAAAATTAAATGTTAGCAGATCTGACAATTAAAAAATATAGGTGAATTATGTGAAGTCTGGGAATGTTTGTACTAATTTATCAATATGTAATTTGATTATATAAATTTCTTTTAGGCGAATTTAACTAAAATGATATATATTTCCAGGCTGCAAATGGACTTACACCACTTTTATAATTAGTCAATTGTAAATATCATTTAATTTCAATTTTGAAATAACAAATATCACTTAAAATATATTTCATATTAATCCAATTTTGTTTATAAATAATAACAAGAAATAAAATAGAATTAGTATTTTTTATTTTGAACGTTAATTATATTTATATATTGTTAAACATAACACAAGATATTGGTATTATTAATTATTTATACTCTTCATGTGGCAGTGTTTTGAAATATTCATGGTGCACAGGAGGTATATACCAGGTGTATGCATAAGTTCTTTCCGGTTTGACTAAGAGGTGACGCCAGTGAAAAGTACGCAGCGTATTAATTTGACACATATACCATTTTGTTCGTCTAACATAAAACTACAAACACACATAAGTTGAGTCTGCCAAGAACTGGCGTCTTTGTTTTATCGTTCAGTAATCATGTCGAGTTTTGTGCCTGAAAAAGAACATTTGCGGCACGCATTGCTTTTCTTATTTCATCAAAAGAAAAAGGCTGTCGAAAGTCATCGTTTGTTGGTAGAAACATATGGTGAACACGCTCCATCGATTAGAACATGTGAGACATGGTTTCGACAATTTAAAAGTGGTGATTTCAATGTGAAAGACAGTGAGCGCTCTGGTAGACCACAAAAATGCGAAGACGAGCAATTGCAGGAGTTATTGGATGATGACCCAACTCAAACTCAGCGGCAATTAGCAGAAGCATTACAAGTATCACAAGAAACAATCAGCAGACGTTTACGAGCAATGGGAAAGATCAACAAACTCGGTAAATGGGTCCCACACAATTTGAATGAACGTCAAATGGAAAATCGCAAAGTCACTTGTGAAATGCTGCTTCAACGCTACGAAAGGAAATCCTTTTTGTATCGAATTGTGACGGGTGACGAAAAATGGATTTATTTTGAAAACCCAAAGCGGAAAAAATCATGGCTTTCACATGGCGAAGCCGGTCCATCAACACCAAGACCAAATCGCTTCGGCAAGAAGACCATGCTCTGTGTCTGGTGGGATCAGACCGGTATTGTGTATTATGAACTTTTGAAACCCGGAGAAACTGTTAATACACAACGCTATCGCCAACAAATGATTAATTTAAACGACGCATTAATTGAAAGACGACCGGAATGGGCCAAAAGACATGGCAAAGTGATTTTGTTACACGACAATGCGCCGTCTCACACAGCAAAACAAGTGAAAGACACTATGAAATCGCTTGGATGGGACATCCTACCACACCCGCCGTACTCCCCAGACCTGGCACCATCTGACTATCACCTCTTCGCGTCAATGGGGCACGCGCTCGCAGAGCAGCACTTCAGCAATTTCGAGGAAGTTGGAAAATGGCTCGACGAATGGTTTGCCGCAAAAGACAAGCAGTTTTTCTGGCATGGTATTCATAAATTACCTGAAAGATGGACGAAATGTGTAGAAGCCGATGGCCAATATTTTGAATAAAAAAAAAATTAATTTCCCCTGAAAATTACGTGTTCTTTTTGATCAAAAAACCGGAAAAAACTTATGCATACACCTAGTAAAGTAATAGCTGCTGCATATCCTTATATTTTTCGTATGTAATAGGCCTGGCATCGTGATACAAAGGCGATTTTTTCAAATTTTGGCAGTCTTCCTCGACATGTAGGTGATAAATTTAGAGTCGTAAATTCTGCGTCCTCAATTGATGTTTTATATAAAATAGTATACGGTGCACTTTTGCAAGATCTCATCCAACATATTTGCAACCAATTTACTTTTTCTCCATTAGTGTTTCTTCTTATCTGTTTTTTAATTGCGTTTTGTAGATTTTTTCTTGAAACGAAATTCTCTCGTTTCATTTCGTGTAAAATAAATGTATTATGTTGTCTACATTGATTTATAACGGCATAATAATCATGTGGTGTGTACAGGAAATTCTTTTTTCGTAATGCCATTTTTTCTGTCTATGGAAATTAGACTTACATCACTTTCATAATCAATGGTTACGCAATTTCTTTTACCGGCCAATTTTTAATTGAACAAAGCATAGGCATTTTTTAAGACATTAAATACTAACTAGTTATACCCAAAAAGTTTACACTAAATTAAGCATAAATTACGTTGTATCTCATTTTTTTTAAAAAAGGACTTGCACCACTTTCAAAATAAACGGTCTATATATAACTTAAATATTATTTTTTTAAAACATATGTTGGTTTTAATTACGTAATGAAATATATGTAAATATTAATTCTTCTCCGCCGCAGACCCCTTCATTTCGTATTATTGAATGTGGTATACCTATTTTTACGGTTGTGAGCTAATTTAACTAATAAAATGATTTAACAGTTAATCGCATAATACATGAAATTTATAGCTTACTATTCATGTAAATGTTTCAAGAAAAGATTTTATTTTCCAATTGGCTGAAGAACGAAGAAGTAAATACAGAGAAGATGAAAGATGAAAGTGCATTAATTCAGTTGGACTCTTCCGAACTAATTGTTGGAATTATTTTGTATTGACAGAAAAGTATAGAAGAAGAAATACATTTATTACATTTGCTATTTCGGTAAATGTTCTATTTTGCTTTCATAGCTTTACAATTTGTTGCCTTTCGTTTTGTAGTAAATTCTTAGATTTACCTATACTTTATTCTTGCGTAGATGATTTTTTAAATAATAAAATGCACACTAAATACTGATTCTGAAATGTGAGGACAAGCATGCAACTATATTATTTCATTTTATTACATTTACCATTGCATAGAATGCATATACCCAATTTTTTTAAACAGTTGTTTGATCGCATTATAAGGCTATTGTATACTATTTTCACATAATCTTTGAAAGAAAATTTCCTGGCTTATAGTTTTGTAGCATTGCCTTCCATTAAATAATTTACAGGTGTGCATTATTCTGTTTCATCTAAATTGTTATAGATAAATGAATTATTACGAACTGTAAAATTACGTAATTATGTTGTAATAATTAATGAAGTCTTTGGCAACGCATAGTTAAATTGTATTACAATTTAAGTCACAAAAGAATGTGATTATTGTTACTTTATCATGTGTACATATATATACATGTAAGAAGTACCTTGGATTCTAGAATCTGCAACTCTGCTATACAAACGAGTTACGTGCATTCAATATGGATGCTCCAATTACAGCATAATTGCAGTATAGTTACACCATCGACAGTCTAAGATCCACTGAATAACTGCATGTACTTCGAGGTTGGCTACGTACGAGTAGACAACTACGTTTTTAAATTTCACAGGTTGCTAGATTGTTCCAATTACGTCAACGCTAAGGGTTAGACGTATGAGAATTGATTGACGGGTTACGGGAGCTAGCGAGACACAAATATGATCGCGTCGCTCTATGCGAAACACATACAAAAATGTACTATCTGTCTTGAATCTTGAATTTTAAAGCTTGAATCTTAAATCTTCAATCTTTAAACTTGAATCTTGAATCTTGAATGTTGAATCTTGAATCTTGAATCTTGAATCTTGAATCATGAACTTTGAACCTTGAGTCTTGAATCTTCAATCTTCAAACTTGAATCTTCGAACTTGAATCTTGAATCTCGAATCTCGAATCTCGAATCTCGAATCTTGATCCGCTTGGTGCCGCAGAGTGATTTTTGTTGAAACATATAGTAATACTTTGGTACAATGCTTAAAATCACAGAGAATATCAAAATAGATTTACACTGAAAAATATTCTAAAATTAGAAAAGAGGTGTACAATTTTGTAAGATTAGAAAAAGATCAATGTGTTAGGAGGAATGTGTATATGAATGCATGGTGGTGTCAGTTTGACAACTGAATGATAGAGACGTACCAAACGTTTTCCTTATATTTGCACAACTAATTAACTTTTTCCAATAGCTTTATACTAAATAAACACTTCTGCTATTTCTTAAAAATCTATAAAATTCAATACAGTTCTATAAGAGCAGAGAAAGGCGTGTTAGGGAGAGAGTATAGACATATGAATGTATGGTGGTGTAAGTTTGACAACTGAATGATTGAGATGTACCAAACGTTTCCCTTATGTTTACACAACTATTTAACTTTTTTCAATATCTTTATAGCAAATAAACACTACTGCTACTAAAAACCTATAAAATTCAACAATTCTGTAAGATCAGAGAAAGGTGATAGTCTGTTAGGAGGACTCTGTAGACATACGGATGCACGTTGTGAAAGTTTAGCAATCGTTCAATTGCTAAACTTTCTATATTTTCTTAATATACGATGTACTTCCTTCGAGAAAGAATGTAACGATAGGAAGAAAGAAAGAAGTTTAGGGGAAATTTCAAATGGAAGGGCAGACTAAGGGCGTAGGTTCTGCGCAAAGTGTATAGATACTAGTGTTGCATAATTGTTCCAGGTTTTCGCATAGCGTTGCATAGTTGTTCCAGGTTGTGGGAGATGTCGGTGAGCATTGAGAAGAGGGGAAAGAATTAGTAGAGGTTTGGGAATAAACTAACAGAATTAGATCCCACGTATTCTTATGTAATTCAAGGTGAAATTAATTCTTGTCTTGCAATTCAAAATTAAGCGGAAACCTGGAAATTCAGAACAACGAACATTAAATCTTTACTTACTACAGAATTATCAAATTAACACGATTAATAAAAGACTCAGGAAAATGAAAGAATTAATATACAGAAATGAAAGAACATAAACATTACAGCATTTTAACCCTTAGCACTCCAATGGCTCTTCTCAGGGGACACTAAAAATCACCACACTATTGTTCAGAATAACTTTTACATTATTGCGTTTGCAATTAAGAAATCGGTAAAAATTGAAATGTTGTATGAACGAATAATAGTAATAAATTGTATATGCACGAAAGTAAATAAACCATGTACAATTTAACTATTCGAGGTAAAAAGAATATCTCGATTTTGGAATTAAAATTGCTTGGAGTGCAAAGGGTTAATAAAAGCTAGCTTCTCACACATTTAATGACAAGCACTCTAATTGGCTAATGCTACTTTCACATTAAAGCCAATCAGGCGTTTTTTGGAGTGAAGCTTTACACAAGTCGATGGTCGCTACAAATTCAATTCTCTCTTCGACCACAAGATTTAAATTTACTCTTTACAGTAACAAAAAATTTTAAGGTCACCTTTGTACTGTCATAAAAGAACAGAGTGAAAAATTTATTATTTCGTTGTTTGCTACTGTTAAAATCATGCAAGTTTCATTTCAAACATTTTTTCATATACTAAATAATTTACATATAATTTAGGTAGCACATTTAGCTGAATCACACTGTATATAATGTGACAAAATTTCAATTTATTCTTAAGTAAATTTTTTTTACACTAGAACTGTTCAGCACCGAGAGCAACAGATGGATATTGCTTTGTGGTAACAATAAGATTGCAATTGTTGAGATTTCCTACAATTTTGATCACAATATGTGCTTCAATAAAATAGTTCATTATAGAATTTCTCATGAAAACATTTTCATATTTTCAGTAATCGCAACAGGAATAATTAGAAGTATTTTTTATTCATCCGGTAGTTCTAGTGTCAAGAAAATTGCAACAATTATTTCTATAATATTTTGTAATATATTTTAAGGTATTTTGAGTGGTAAATAGAATAATTCTTTGTTTTTCAAGCTGTTGATATCATAAAAAAATTTGAAATAAACTACAATTCCTTATTACTTCATGAATTTTTATCATGCATAAGAACTTTTATATAGTAGAATATATTAGAATTCGATTTTTGCGTCACTATACTGTGCAAAATAATCTGGAAATATGTCCAATTTCGAAATGCATAGCAGTTAAAAGATATTTTTTATTGGTTGTAGTTTTGACAATTTGGTTTATTTCAGAATTACATTTTTATATATTATGTGTAAGTCCTCAATTAATAGTAATAATATTCAAAATAATTTTTGTGTTGAACAAAAAATATCGAACATTGTTTTCAGTGAATTTCAAATCGAAGGAGCTGTGCTTTTGATAAAAAGTTAGAATAATTTTGTAAGATATTCGTACATCTTGAATCTTTAAAGGTTTCTAATCATTATTATTTATTAATTTTCGGTTGTTCTTCACAATGCTGAAAAAACAATGTAACGGAAGAAAAATGCATTACATGTTTGCATATATGTATACAATGTATGCATTGCATTAAACGTTTGTACATGCAAGTATGACATTGTTTTATCATTTAGAAATAATAAAATGGTTTACAAAGGGAATTCTTATTTTATAAGTATTGAAATTACTAATACCATATGGATAGAATTACATCTAATTGATGGAAAGGAAAGATGAGGATTATATTTCCAAATTACTTCATTTTTATTGGTGACGAATGCTTAGAAAATAATACAAATTCAATTATTATCAATACGAAAAGAGATTTATTAAATTCTTCGATTTGGACTAATTATTTATATAATTATTTATTAGTATCGTTGCTGCGTCAGCAGAGAATAAAGTGAAAGTTGCGTACAACGAATCGTAGATTTGTCGTCACTGGCAGCTTGATCATTGATCATGGCAAGGCCAACAGGTAGTATTTTCTCAATTGTCACTTTACGACTATGTAGTATGGTAATTCACGATTTTATGCTAGTTTTTTCTATTTTTATTACTTTCCTTGAAGATAAAGGTGAATTGCAATTTGTAATGTATAGGACTATGTACATAATTAATAATGCTCTTTCAAAGAGCTTTAGCAATGGCTTCATTATACTAAGACACTAATCAACCGTGAAGCCTGCATTATAAAACAATAATTAGAACATTATTTGATTTAATTTAATGCTTAAATATTGACCACAAAAGATTAGCACTTTATTTCCACCTAAAAGAAAAGAAAGTGATACATATTATTCTCAAAGTTATTCATATAATTATTCACATTAGTAGATTCTTTTTTTAATTTTCATTGCAAGCACGACTCATTACTAAACAGAAAAGGGACAAAAATAGTATAATAACTTTAAAATTACATTAAGAATAATATTATATTGTTGACCTACTTAACCCTCTATGGGCCGAATTTTTTTTCTTAAATATAAAAAAATTTATGCAACGGAAAATCAACAATTACAAACCTATATATGCAGATTAAAAAGAAATTACTAGTTTAAACAATTTTATTTATGGTTTGCAGTAACAACGGCTTACGATGTTTGCACTTTTATGCACAGAAGCTTAAGCATGAAATTCCATAAAACAGTTTGCATTTGGCGTTAAACATAGATGTACGTTGCATTTGGAACATATTATTTTTGGAACCCCTTCGCTGGATCACACTGCAGTGCATATATGTATTGATATAGTCAACTGTATCGCTTATAAATTCACTGTCAAATAGTATTTGAAAATGAGTCACAGGAGAGTAGAGACCTTCGGGGTCTTCAGGGCAATCTCCTTTCCAAGGGCGATGACGACTATTATTCATCTGGGATACCGATTGCTAAACAATTTTTTATGGTCCTGGATTTTCCTTATCCGATGATGATTCGATGCTACTAAATTCATCCTCATTGTCAATAATATTTATGCGTCGTCGGGTAAATACTACTGAATTATCTTCATCGGATTCAGAATCTAATAAATAATCTTCGGATATGATATATAACTCTGAAAATAGAAGAAAGCACAAGCATTATCCTAAATATACCAAAATCTATCATAATAGCCTACTGTAAGTCACAAAACTGTATCATACACAAATAGTATCAAAATGATTATTGAAATTGCAAACAAATAAGTTGTTATTGATATGCAAACCCAAAGCTATATTTTGGTATATTCTGGTACATTCTAGTGTATTCTTGTATATTCTGGTATTTTGTGGTATATTATGGTATATTCTAATAATTTCTAGAATATGCTGGTACATTCTATTATAATCGGGTATATTCTGGTATATTATGATATATTATGTCATATTCTGGCACCTTCTAGCATATTCTAGTATAATCTTGTATATTCTTGCATATTATGATATATTCTAGTACATTTTAGTGCAATCTAATATATTCTGGTACATTCAAGTATAATCATAATCATAATAATATCATATCATATTACGGTCAAATAATATACCACCTGCACACCACAGTTATTTTAAATCCCTCCCGCGTACACAAACTGGAGAAAACTGAATAATAATTAATAAAACTGTATTAATTTTAATGTAAAAATTATTTAACAAAGAATGAAAGTTGAATATTTTTTTGATTTTATAACATAAAAGTGTATACGTTTATTTTAATTTCAAGGGAAATTTACTTTTCCTATGGACTTGTGCTTTCTTAAGAATTGAAAACGTCGTTTCATTGATTTTGAAAATGGCGTAAGTCCATCAAAAACATATTATTTCTTCAATAATGTTAATTATGGAAATACATGTTTAGAAGATTCAGTTTGAAATCTTGATCACGAGATTGACTCGTTGTAGTTGTTAAGTCGAAAGAACATAAAAACAAGATGTTTGCTTGCTGCAGACGAGATGTATCATCACCCGTACGCAATGTGTTAAATATTAATTTCCATTTCCATGTTTTTGAATTTACTTGTTTGAGTCGAATATCAGTGGCTAATGTACATAAGTACCTAATAACGTAAACTGGCGGCTAAAAATTTCGAATTTTGAAACGGCAGACCAAGCAAATATGGTTCGCTGTGATACGATAAAGATCAAGCAGAAGAAGAATCTAAGGAAAGTAGATGTAGAATGAGACGACGATGTGGTTAGATCCAATCTGCCTTCATTGAGACCAATTCATGTCAATTCATCCACTGCTTCTTCTTTCAGACTCACAACATGTACGCATACCGATACTTCGCTTGCGAGGCCCTCTGTTTGGTGAACATCTTCCTCCAAATGTACATGATGAATCGGTTCTTCGACGGCGAGTTTATCAGCTACGGACTCCGCGTGCTGCAATTCTCGGATGCGCCTCAGGAAGAACGCATGGACCCTATGGTCTACGTATTCCCACGGGTGACCAAGTGCATCTTTCACAAATACGGTGCCTCGGGAACGATACAGCAGCACGATTCCCTCTGCGTGCTGCCGCTGAACATCGTCAATGAGAAGACCTACATCTTCATCTGGTTTTGGTTTATGATCCTTTCCGTGTTACTGTTGGGCTTGATGGTGTACAGAGCGGCCATCATCTTCGCCCCGATCATCAGACCCCGGCTACTTCAGTTGTCCTCACCGCTTTTGCCCATCGAGACCTGCCACAGCATCAGCAGGAAGATCGATCTGGGCGATTGGTGGATTCTCTACGTACTCTCCTCGAACATCGATTCGCTGATCTACAGGGACTTTTTGCAAGAACTAACTAAGAAGATAGGCGACGTGCAGTCGGGCTCCGTTTAATTAAACAGACATCGACGAGAGCCCTCGCGAGACTCGTCGTCCTTCCTCTCACCACTTCCTTTCTCTCTTTTCGTTTCTCTCTGTCCCGCTCGCTCTCTGCCTCGGTTCATCGAGGACGTGAGGAGAGTATCAATAGGAACCATGTCCCCGTAGAAAGCCATCGCGCGATTCTGCAACGGCTCGCATCGAGTATACCTTTTTTTTCATATCCAGCTGAGTCTAAAAGCGAATCGCCGTGATCGCCGCGCACGACTGATAGAGAACGCGTTGCAGACACGCGATGACGCTCTAATCCGCGCAACCGACCGCTCTAAGGATCTCTGCACGCGTGCGTTGCGAGTAGCCGCACAAACCGTGATCGTTTCCGACGGTTTGCAACCGAGGGATCGCTCCATTCCCGATTTGCGGTCCCTCCCCAGCCCTCCTAAGTGAAACTGCGTTTATCTCTGCCGAGAAGTAATTGCTCAAAACAAACTCGGCGAACGTCGCGTCACCGTGTCGCCGTGGCCATCGCGTCGACACTGGAATTCTTGATTGAACGGATCTTAGAGTAGAAACACTGTGCAACATTCTTCCGCCGTGAGATCATTCGGTGACACCTAACACGACACGTGTTCATCGTAACGCGCCCCATTGCGAGAAATTCTATTTTCATATACATTCCTACCTAGCGTGTTCGAATGGGCTTCGAGGAACGCGTCCTCAACTTGAAGCAATCTACGATATTTCTCTTGCGATAGCGATTATGTAGGCCTCTTGTCACATTCTCGATTGCACTAAACGATGGGCAAGATGTAGCGACCCGTGTCACCGAAAACCGACGCCTAAGCGATCGAAAATGGCCGCGATACGGTAATATTTTTAAAACTTTTGTGAGCCTGACAAGCCTGCGAAGATGTCACCCAAAGCGGGATGGGACATCGTTGTTGGAAAGGTTTCTCCAGGTCGCTACACCTTGATCGTCAATTGTGGACGTCGTATAAGATTCTACGTGAATGTAGCTAACTCGAAACATTTTGTACTGACTATTTTACCCAGTTGTGTTCCATTGACGAGAAAACGGTGTCGAGGAGTCTGTTTAATAGAACACTTCGAGCAGCGTGTAGGAGGCTCTGTTTCTCTTAATCAACGTTTATCGCATTTGCATCATGCCAATCTTATAATTCGCTTATTCATCAACTCATTACCAAGGCACTTGTATGTATGTATGAATCCTTAACGATCATACTCTCCATCTCATCGATCTAGCATAACGTTTATCTTTTCTTCAGGAAAGCTGATACGTGTTTTCCGAATACTCAAAGTCCGAATACTCTTTGAGATCAATGATTACTCCGACTCTCTCGCGTTCAACATGGTTGCTAGTTACTGTCTAACGTCGCGAGCACTGTTGATCGCTTCGAGTAATTTTAGAGTGAAAATCTCATACACAATCAAATATTGAACTTGCCAGGAGTAACGATAATCTTGATGTTTTGTTCTTTTTTTTTAACCCTTTCTGGTCTTATGCTGACACGGGAACATATTCAGATGCGAACATCAGATTTTTATGATACTTATGGGAACTTATAGTTCTTTGAAAAATATTTGACACGTGTTTCTTTTATCGGTAACCATCCACTGTGAAGGGGTGAAAACAGCCCTCAAAGTTGGGGTATTTTTGAGATATCTCGGAAAGCAGATGTCGAAAAAATTTGAAATGTAGTCACGCAAGAAAATTTTAACAAAACTCTTTTGTTTAAACAATAAAGCTATAAGCTCCCATAAGTTTCATCAAAATCGGATTTTCGCATCTGAATATTTTCCCTTGCGAGGTAAATTTGTCATCGACTCTTGTACCTATTCTACTATATCACGTTACTTTCATCGATAATGCCTCAAGCGGTGTGCGAGAACAATTTTAGATTTCTCAACTGTTCTAAGAAGAACAAGAACGATAAATATGGGAATATAATTTATTCGAAGGTGCAATAACCGGATAAGTTTAGATTTTGAAAATTATATTTAATACTTACTTCGTGTGCGATAGCATCCGAATTTTTGGCAATACCTGAGCATTTATCTTGGTTGTAATTACATCAAAGAATCTCATTTTGAATCTCAAATGGTGTTTTGGCTCCACGACAACCGAGTTTACGTTTCCTGGCAAGTTTTTGATTACATGACATGGTCTGGGCATTTGAATTTCTTACAATTTCGAAGTAACTTTCTCGAAAGTTGATACTGAATTCACCTTCAAATGTTCCAACCACCATTTAACTTGAATTACAAGTGTATTGTAGCCTATTTTTGGAAAGAAGAGAAGCTGAAGTATTCTAATAGAAATAATTGCTGCCCACACCTCTCCTATCATTCACGTGTTACGAGTCTGGTGTAGTTGTTTAAAGAAAAGGCAATATCTCGAAGAAAGATTAGAATTTGTTGCAACTGAGAGCTAATGCTTCCGAAGTACACCCTTAAGAGCGCGTTAATTTAGTTACAAGCGATATGTAGATTAGACAAAGTAACATATGGTTCTTTTTTTCTATAAATTCTTTAAACTATTATAAATTCTATATTATGGATTCAAGATAATAATTTAGGTAAAAATTATTGGTAGAATGTGCATCTATCAACGCATTCTAGATAAGCGAATCAAATGTGCATCATGTAAAGCCGAGCACAGAAGTTGAAAGTATTGAATCAAGTGTCGTAGCATCAATCGTTACCAATTTTTTTTTAATGTAATGCACGACTTTTTTTTTTATTTTGACATTTAATTTGAGCTGCAAGCACCATCTTGAACGTGTTAAAATGGAAAACACACATTGTTATTCATTTTGTATTATTGTATATATGAAATTTATTTGGTAATATTATATATATTCGCAATCAAACGAATTGAATATTTATTTTACATCGATCTGAATTATGTGCCTAATTAATAATTTATTTGAACTCTGTTGTTGAGAATTATAATTGTCTGAAAGTACTGATTATTACTGGGTCGCTTGTAATTATTTTCTGCTTATTACTAGATTACGAATTTGCATGCAAAACAAAAACTTTCTAAGTCAATTGTAAAAAGAAACAACAAAAAATGTATGAGAATCTAGATACATCTTCGTTTAATGGTTTTAATAAGTTGGAAATGACAAAACAGTAGTCTTATACTTCATCTAGTTATTTACATTCTAAATGCATACAATTCGCAATCTACATTTATAACACGCTCTTATCGGGTCAATCGGGTTAATTTGCAAAAGGTTAATCAAGTTATTTCCATCATGTGACTTACAGTGAATTACTGACAAATGAATATACCGAAGAAATAACGGTCAATGACAGTGAAAAAAGTGGTTCTTATACAAATATATACACTTTATTTACTAAAACAATTTTTGATGTTCAGGGTAGAAATATATTTGTGTAAGTAGAAAATACTATTTGTTAAAGTAATGCATTAGAACACAATGACTTCTTTAAGCCTTTGCACTCGAAGTTGCTTTGACCCGAAAACCAATGGCATTTCTTCTGATCTAGGATATTTTCATTCCATGTGATTTATTTCATTTAATGCATATACATGTTTTTACTATTACTTGTCCTTGCAACACTTACATTTTTACGAACTCCTTAGACACAAGCATAGCGATGTAAAAATTGTTTTAAACGATGGTATGGCAATTTTTACTGGCACCTCATAGTCGCCATTCGAGTGCAAAGGGTTAACTTAATAAGAAGTACCTTTTCAGGTATTTTCAGGAAACTTGCAATTATTACTTCGGTATACCGCTAAGACTCTCTATTTAACTATACTTTCAGTTCAGCCATCATTAACAATTCGGAATGCAATACGTTTTGCGTCTGACAAATGTGATATTAGCCCTAGCTACACACTAGTAGAAAGGATTACGAATATTGTCCCTTGCATCCCACATTCGTTAATCGTTGTCATGTCGTATTCATGGGGTTCCACGTGGGCTCGACTTGACAGAACGTGGCTAGAATGTCGAGTAGACGATTGAACGTCATTGATCCGCATTTGCCGTTTCCCTTTTCATTGTTGACAAAGAAATCTAAGTGGTGCAACAGTAACGAACTGCGGATTTTTATGAAAGTCTAGAAAATTTATACGTTTGTAGCTGGAATTTGCGAAATTCAAATAAAATCTAACTTTATTTTCTACATTAGTAGTTTCGATAAGTTAAAGATAATATAGAAAAAATGTGAAATTCGATGAGAATTTTCGTCTTGTTCTTTCTTGTAGATGTTTATTAGTCGTAAGTGTCCAAAACTTTCGCATTCTAATTATTTCTACGTTTTTACATTTCACCATTTCCATGTATATGCCTTCTTCGCTCACTCGCACAATGATTTCTACTTATGACAGCGTCAGGATCGTACTTCGTATATCGGCAAAAACTGTGATTCACTTTCGCCGACGAAGGAACACGCGTTTTGTTATGGAAACAAAACACCTCGTGCGCGTCTTGTAAGGGAAGGCATTATTTTCTATGTGTATTCTTAACTATGCTGATCTATCAGCTTCGTTCACCGCACCAGCTTAAGGACAAACAGTAGATCGAGAATGTATTTGAATACTAAATTTCGAATTTTCTGAAAATATTTAAACCGTGATAATTTCGTGAAAAGTCATCGTAATTGTTTCTCGATTGTTTTCTCTTTACCCTCAGAAATCTAATGTACGATACTGTTTCGTAGATTAACCCTTGTAGTGCCAACACTTGCGAAAAGTGCTAACGACGATACATCGTTGCGTATCCGATGGTGCCTTACTATTCGCGTTGCGAGCGATCTCTATAATCAAAATGGATTTATGAAACGTTATAAATGGTCTAATTTCATTGCGAAAGAGTTTAAAAAATTCTTTATGGGTTTAACACTTTGACTGCCATGTCACCTATATATGGGTGACAGAATTATTCGTTCATGTTTAAAAATAAATTTGTACGCTAATATATTCGTTGCATTCAATTCAGTTCATATCTAGAGACTACAAGAAGGTTGAAGGATAACCATGTGTTATCCATTTTGAGTTTTCAATTGTTGCTACGTTAAATAAATTTCTTTCATTTTCTGGAATTTTTTAGGCTGTTGGTTAGATAGTTAAAGTGTTAACTTGATGGGAAATACGGATCGCTCTATGAAGATTCTGGGCTTCAACACAATCCGCTTACTAGCAGTCATTTCTGTCTACACCACTCCATGGCCAGAATTACGGAAATGTAATATTTGTTCTGCATACTACATGATCTACGTAAAGCTGTAATCAAAGTATGATTATTTTTATGTGCAAATATTGTTTGTAGAAGAGAAATTCATTTCTATGTTTCTCATGTTTTATGTTGATGTTAATCGTATGATTTTCAACAAATATTTTAGTACAATTGGCATTACTTTATTCTTTCTCTATGTCACAATATGCTGCTTTTTGAATTTTGTAAGTATCATTCTTGGTTTGGCTTTTATGAGCTTTTCCTGAAGCATTAGCAAATTCGTTAAATTGGCCCGGCATTTTTCGCATAGGTACGATACTTTTGCTCGGCACTAAAAGGATTAAAAATATGAGAAACAAGTTTGATCGTGTGAATCCTTGCGATGTACAGTCACGAGAGTATTCGAACGCTCTTAAATGAAAAGTTTGATGCGTAAAAGATGCGAGTCACATTAACAATTACAAAATATATTTATTCGTGTAATAACATTACACGTTACACATAATAACATAACATAACACAAGTAGCGCGGTTATACAGGGTCGTTGGTAACTGGTGGTACAAGCGAAAAGGGGGTGATTCTACATGAAAAAATAAGTCGAAAATATAGAATAAAAATTTTTCGTTTGAGGCTTTGTTTTCGAGAAAATCGACTTTGAATTTTCGCAAAGTACGCGTGCACTTGATCATGTCTCGTTATAACGGATCTCACTGTAGATCGTTGTCTCGATGGGACACGTAAATTACGAAGTAATCACAAAGTTTATTATTACAAAAATTTCTGAAAATGTTGCCCATTCTGCCGAACACATACTTCTGCTCTTCTAATTAAATTTCTATGAACACTTTCTAACGTATTCGATTGTTTTAAAGTATGAAAGGTGAAAATTTAAAGTCGATTTTCTCGAAAACAAAGCCTCAAACGAAAAATTTTTATTCTATATTTCGACTTATTTTTTCATGTAGAATCACCCCGTTTTCGCTTGTACCACCAGTTACCAACCACCCTGTATATGTTAAATTGGAAGTATCTTCGGTAACGTTAGTAATACTTATGCAAGATTTGTTGCCAATATCGGCTAAACAGACGTTACAAAATTATTCGAACGATTAAACGAGTAATTTCTTGTTAACATAAAAATATAGTTTTAATATTTGGTCGGTCCATCATAAACACTTATTATGGCTTGCAAACGTCTTTGCATACTGTTAACTAAATTTTCAGTAATTTCTTTTCCTATATTATTCTAAACATCTGAAATTTTTGTTTTTAATCCTTCCTTGCAATTAATATTATATTTTGCCAAATCGTTCGCCAATTTCTGCCCATAAGTGTTCAATGGGGTTGGTATCCGGACTTTGCGGTGGTATTTCTAAAATGTGGGGTACATTATAAATGATTTATTGTTTAACAATATGTGCGGTATATTTAGGATCGTTGTCTTGCTGAAAATGAAAATCACCAACTAGTCTTAATTCCTTCGCACTTTGCTTTAAGTTATCTTTTAATATCTGCATATACTTATATTTATCTAATAATTCATCGATAATGACAAGATTTCCAACACCGCCGGCCGCCATTCTGGATTTACCTCACGTTTCACGGTTGGACGTAGATATTGAAGGTCCATCTCTCTGTTTGGTTTTCTCCAAATTTTGTGACATCTATCGGAGCCAAATATGTTAAATTTGATTTCGCCCGAAAAATAATGAATTTCCAAAAGTCCTTGTCCTTGCTCGCATACTTTTGAACCAAATTTAGTCTCTTCTGTTTGTTGATTTTGCTAATAAATGGTTTCTTTCGGGGAATGCGACCATGAAAATTGTTTTCACGGAGGATTCTTCGACAAAGTGAGGGGCGAACTTGTTTCCCAAAGCTATTAGCGACTAGTGTAGCAAGTTTTGGGGTCGAAATCGTTGGGTCTTTTTTTATTTCACGCACAATTACATTTTCTTACCTTTCCGTTGATTTTTTGGGTCGACCAGAACAGACTTCAGCTTGAAGAATTCCAGTTGTTTTTAATTTTTTTACCATGTAGTAAATAGTAGATGTACTTTTTCCTGATAACTTTACTATTTCGCCATAACTGTTGCCTTCTATCAGTGATGCTAGTTTCGGACTTTTCTACATACATTATTAACACAAATTCACACTCTTGTTAACACTTGTTGTACTGAACAGGGGAAGCGTGTAACATCAACCGAAGGAATCAATGTTTACAATTTGTCGAATTCAAGGATTGTTTCGTTTATAAGTTTTGTCGTTCGAATATTTATGTGGCGTCCGTTTAGCCAATGTCATAGATAACAAATCTTTCATAAGTATTATTTACGTTGTCAGGGACACTTCCAATTTAAGATGTATAACCGTGATGGACGTAGGTTACTACGGGAATAAAAATATTTTGCACTTCTTAATGGGCCTCGCATTTTTTACACATTAAACTTTTTATTTGAGAGCGTTCGAATACTTTCGTGTCTCACTATACATATTATTATACATATAGTTGACGGTACACCTTCCCTTCGAAACTTGATAAATCGACCAACACACCAAAAATTGTACGCTCATTTTTCGAGTTTCGTTGTACACTGGAAACTTTCATCTTTAAATCTACCAACAATGATTTTGCAATGTTTACATTATGTAGCATTTATTAAGAAAAACCTGTCTTCAGTTTTCCACCGCTGTATCACGTAAACGCGGATTTATGAATTTGTATCGATATCAATGATTATGAAAGGAGGCTTCAACCCCTAAAATGAGTTTAGGTTTATTGCACTATTTTTCACAAAGTTATAACGGTTTGAATAGGATTTTGCGAAAATCAAAAAGTTAGTGTTCAAACACTTTTTAAATCCACTGTAAATATGTCAAACGAATTTGATCATATCCGTGTCTTTGTAAGAGATCAAGAACCGATACCATATTATTCCTGTGAACGATGAAACATTGACACTGGCTCGTTTCACTTGCCTAGCCGGTGTCTTTGTCACAGGAACGCTATAGCAAGCAAAGAAACGTCGGTATGTAGCTCGATATACCTACTTTAGCTCACATTTTTGTAAACATTTACTTGTAGCGAAATAAAAAAGCTTTGCTGCAGTCGATGCTTGCGGTTGACCTTTTCTCGTTTCGGTCGCGATCTTGCAGTGTCAGCGCCGATATACCTGCCGTGCAATGCTTTCGAAGTTTATAGAGGTTCTTCTATATATAGTAAATAGCCGAGAAAATGGTAACATATATTCTCATGTTATCCGTTTCTGTAGTATTATTATAGTAATATTTAAAAAAAAATATACAAAGAAGTATCAAAACGTGTAAAAATCGGATGAAATTCTTGATTTCTGTTCTATGAAAAGTGAATTGACGAAGCTCGAGAAATTTTTCAGATGAATTCGACTTGATCGCGTGTTATATCTTCGAATATTATCGCTGGTGAAAAGTATTTTATCGAGAGAATTAAACGTGCCTAATGAAAATAAAAATATATTTTCACTTATGATGAAAGTAGTTACTTTTATTTAGGGAAAATGTTAAAGTAAGGGTAATTATTCTCTTCGTTTATGAAATTCCAAAGGTGATGCAGCGATTGGAGGAAGCTTTAGGTCTTCTTCATATGTTGAATAACGTTCTCGACTATTTTTACTATTAAATTATGGATTTTATGCATTTGTACCATATTTAAATGTGTAAAAACGCAATAAAAGAACGACTTCAGCAAAATACAATAGAGTTTGAACATCAGTTATAACCGAATACACCAGTTATCGTCGTTTCCATCTTTTTCCGTTTTACGCTTTAATTTCGTTGATTATGCGCATTCATACTCTCGGTGAACTTTATCGTTTTATTATGAAGTATATTGTTATATTTTTAATAACATATGAACATAATTTTATATCTTTTTGTGATTAACAGAGATGCTGCACTAAAGGGGCAGCCCCACTTTTGAATTATTTAAGTAAACCATCAGGAAGTTATTAATAATCAAATACAGTTTCAAACGTGCTATGAATTGATTGTCAATTAATATTCGTATCGATACAGTTTTACACCAGATATCAAATCTGTATCTTTTTTATTTTTAATTATTGAAGCTGCTTCTTTTTTTGTACAAAACAAGTAAGAAAAAACAGTAAGCACCATTAAAAAGATATAAAAGAGAATATATTAAGAGAGAGAAATATATTAAGTTTAATCATAGCTATATTGAGTAATGTATTTAGAAATTCTTATGTATACTGTAATATTTTACACTATTATAATAAATTGATATTCGTAAAGATAGGCTTCTTTAAAGATAATTGTCGTACGTTGTTTAAAGGCAGTTATTTCTGTGTAATTTTTCTCGTCTATTCGTAACAATTCGCACACCCACTGTATATAATCAGTATTTTATTCTACAAACTTGTGCCTTGCCTATCAGCACTCTGTTTTACATGAATTCAAATGACTCTTACTTCTACATATGAAATGTATGTGAATCAACAGCATAAATATTGCTGTAATTATAATGTTGATGTTTAAAAACCACAATTGTTTTGCATTAATTTAAGTAACGATACGTTTAAAAATAAAGGCGAGTACTTTTTGGAGCTGCAAAACGTTTGAGGGTTCAACGAACTTTTTTAGAAGACGTCCAGGAATCAAGTTGCTCGTATTTATATGTATAAAAGGTGTTTGAATCTTAAATATAAATATTGCAATTATAAAATCGATGTTTAAAAACCGCAATTATTTTGCATTGATTTAAGCAACGATACATTTAAAAATACAGGCGAGTACTTTTTGGAGGTGCAAAACATTTGAGGGTTCAACGAACTCTTTTATACGACATCCAGGATTGATGATGACATTTGAACATGGAGACACGAATTTCTTTGCAGACAACCGTTGAAACAGAGGGTCGTCGCCAGAAACGATGAAGAAGAGGAAGAACTCTATGTCTTTTACATTATTACAAAAGTGATAAAACTAAATGTAGCGATCGGATGACACATTTACTTCGATGACAGCCTTTCTTGAAATGCCCTCTACAAGTGCCGATGACGCGGCAACTGTCGAAAGAACGTGGGCGAGAAGTTAGCTCATTTTGCCCATTTTCGCGATTTCGAACGCCTCGAAAATTTCAAAATCGTACCACGTCCGCAATTTCATTCCGATCGAGCTGAAATTTGATATACACACTGCCTACGTGTCCAGTTACTTGTAGCCAACGTTAGAAACGAATCTGAGAAACTAAATTTCTTGACCGTTTCACGGGGTTGGGGTCGTGACTTCCCACTTCAGTTTCCCAACTACGGGAGTTGCCCGATTCCACCGATCTGCACATTTTCCGTAATTTCAATCCGATCGACCTGAAAATTCCCATAAACCCTGACCGCGAGTCTAGAAACGTGTTTGCAATATTACAAAGCAATCGGAGACCTGAAATTTTTTCCCCAATTTTTCGCGATTTTCGACAGGTCATGAGTCGTCCCTTCAGCGTTTCGCAATATTTGGCAATTTTTGTGGGCGTCCCCTGACCAAACGATTAGAGCTATCGACATGAGCCCAACGGCAAAATCTTCTCCAAACCTTCCTCTTTAAGAAGATCACCCTAAATTTAGTCTAGCATTTCAGGGGACTGCAGAATGGTCCCTTCTATTAACCCCATTTTCCCATATTCGCGAGTTTCACCACACCGAAAATTTCAAAGTCGTGCCACTGCCACAATTCGCTTCCAATGGACCCAGGAATCGAAATACACCCTTACTATGGGTCCAGTTACTTGTAGCCAGA
>CM052098.1:19000004-19045889 GCA_028453745.1 Agapostemon virescens
AGGTACTTAAGCGCTTGGATGGAAAGTTTTTTAATAAATATATTTGGAATCATGTCAGGCCCAGGACTGGAGTTTTTGCAGTTGTTCAATGCAAACAATAGTTCCTCAAAACTAATTTTAACATTTAATTCGGGTACAGATTCTGATAAGTTGTATTGTCTATCATTATGTACTTCTTGTTCGGAATTAAGTTTAACGTTTCGAAATGTTGGATTAAAGTTCTCGTCGCTTGAGTTCTTTGCGAAGGTTCTGGCAAAACAGTTTGCTATATCAAGCGAATTTGATATTAACTGGTTTTCTGGCGTGACGATACTTTTGATGGCCACATGTTTCGAATTTCCATTTATGCGTTTTAGTTTTTTTCAAACCTCTGCATTAGGTGTGTTGCAATTTAAACTAGAAATGTAATCTATCCAAGATTGTTTTTTGCTTTGTTTAATAATTCTCCTAGCTGTGGCCCGATATCTTTTGTAATTTATTTTGTTAATTGCGGTATTATGGCGTCTAAATGTATTTAGTGCATGTTTGTAGTTTTTAATGGCTGTTTCACAATCCGTATTCCACCATGGAACGTTCTTTTTCTGTCTTTTATTTTGAGTTCGAGGTATGGTCTGAGAAGCAGCTCCTATGATTTTATCAGCGAATTCTTGGAGTAGTGTATTAATACTTTTTAGTGTATTAATAATAATTATTATTATTATTATTATTATTATTATTATTATTGTCATTATTATTATTTTCAATTGAAACGAGAATTTTTTTGTCGTTTGAAAGTATAATTTAAAAAAAAAAAGAAAAAATTGAGAATTTTTGGTGACCGAGGACGGTCATCTTTGTCAGTATTGGCCGAACTGTAGAATGCGTTACACCCTGTGTACTGTGAAATGCGATCAATGAGAAGTTTGTATATTACTATTCCAATGTTTGTGTAAGGAGACAAAGGCGAACCGAAATTATAAACAGTTTTCGTCGAACCTTTGACGAATTGACTTGTAAAACGGATTTCTATTGAATAAATTAGTTAAATCACCTACAAGTGTAATTGTTAAGAAACGAAAAACACCGAATAGGCTGATTACAAAGTTAGCACGGACTGCAACCAGTCGCGATACCTTCTGAATCGCGAGCTCGTCAGTCATTGTGCGCGGAAATGATGAGATGTCAGCACGGGTGCTCCATTGATAATATGTCCTCAGAATGATGTCCCCGCTTATCATTCGTTTTGATGGAGAAATAGTAGGGGAGCATTGCCATTGACACAAGAGCGAGGCTCAGTTATCTCGCGTTTATTCACGTAAACTGGAGCGCTCATAGGCGCTTAGTGGTTTTTGAGTTTCTCCGAGGGAGGTCACGAGAGCAGGGAGAGACTCAAAGGATCGCGATCCAAAAAGGACTCGCGACCTGGAAGTCCTTCCTAAGTCCATGCGGAAGCACGTGGCCTAACGTCAAGGTGAGACCAATGGAATTCTCGCGTGTTTTACCATACACTTACGACACATAGCCTCTGCCGCTTTTTCTAAACGTCACCTCCTCTTCAAATCGCTTATTTCCATCGCCCCGAATACTATACAAGAAATAATACTGATTAATTTGAACAATCATCCTTGCACACCTAAAATAAATTATTCACTTCTCGTGCTACGTAGAAGATCGTTTCCACCAAAGAACTGCAAAATGTTAATGACATTAGCTTTGGTATCAACGATTAATCAGCTTATTTTATTCACAATTTTTATACGAGCGAAATTAATTTTAATCACTTTACTTTTGGTACCAGCAATTTTGACATTAATAGATTGCCAATCATTTTATCCTAAGTTTTTAATACTGTTCGTTTAACTACGTAAACTATGATTCGCTCCGAAACGCTCGCAGAATTGTACATTTTATGCATTGCAAATTTATATCCCAAATTTCTTATTTAATTCACTGTCAATTATAACAAAATTAATTTCTACAGGTTTAGTAGGTAAGATTCAAAATTGTTGCGTTTGCTTGCTTTGCTTAAAATCGTTTCAGACGCTGTAAAAATTGTTACACACAGCCGAGAATCATTAATTTCCAGTGCAAAAGAGTCGTGGTTCCGACGACAATTATTAACAACATTTTATAAATGTCTCAAAAGTTTGTAACACTTTTGGAACAGAATTTTTCGTCCATTTCTACTCTTTAGAAAAATACTGGACTTAAATAGACTTGTCCGTAGCCACATTTTCGAGTACCGTTTAGAGTTTTCGCCGATTAAAATTTAATTATGAAATCGATCGTGTAAAATAAAATAAAATTTGCGTGGAAGTGTGCCACTTACTGGTTACTTCGGAGCTAGAAGCTAACTTTTCTCGGTTGGGAAAGCTTACCGCGAAGTTAGGTCCGCAATTCTTAGAGTGCTTCTTGTAACACGACGTGGCGGAAGTAACAATCGACTGGAACTCCGTATTAATGCAGTCTCCGAACGTCACAACGAAATCTATACCCCGTTAAATTGCAATTGCGTAATCATCTCAGGTGCCCGTGGTGCACACGACAATTACGTTCGTGACCATTCGTAAATAAATCCATTACACTAGGCTGTTCGACTGCTTACTTCGCGGGAATTACGCGAAATGAAATCGTGTCGGGTTCAGACAAGATTTTTCGAACCTCTTTATGCCCCTTCTGCTCCGAATTGCAGCTTGCAAGGGGAAAGCTTAAAAGGGAAAGTTAGTGGCGAAGAATTTCGTTGAAAAAAGGACACCACAGCGAAGAATTCGTGTAACGATTAGTTTTTATTTCGAGCATTTCTGTTCGCGTTTCGAGCTGGCCTGAATTCTTTCTGTTTCTATTGAATAGCTCAATTCCTAACTATCACGGTTCCACACAGGGCTCGTTTTAGTAATCTCATTGTTAAATACAATAATCCATGCATCGACGTTATCTGAATTAATCAGATAAATTGTCGATGATTGGATACGTCTTATAAGCCTCTTATCTAACTGCTTTTAGACCTGTACATTGTTTTTGGAAACAATACATGGTCGAAATTGATGGATATGCTGGAATATGATTTTTTCATGACGTGGTGGTTATTATTTGCGTTTGACTCGGATTGTTGCTTGAAAAGAAGTTATTGATGCAATACGACGCAAGAGAAGCAATTTTGATTTTTCAGTCAAAATGGCGGTGCCCTAATATTTTCTATTGCAGTTACCGAAGATGTAAAAATGTTTCCAGAAGAAATTTGTCGCATGTATTTTTTTAACGCTAAACTTACTGAGGGTTAAGATTGATTAGTGTAAGATATAATTTATTTAGAATTTCAGCGATTTTGCAATACATGATTGAACAAAGGAATCTATCAAATCAATTCCTATTGAGATAGTTTTATAACTTCAGTAATAGTAAAATAGAAAATCCCAAGAGAGTTATTTGACCCACCGTGGTAGGTTTAGTGTTAACATATTATAATAAAAATTGCACGAAGTTAAATAGACGAAGTCTTGCCATCATGGTTCTTCCGAGCAAAAATAGTGTTCGAAACTGTTCTTGTATATTTTAACATTCTTAAGGAACATACTGATCGATCCAATGTAACGACGTCTCAAAATTCGCCATTTCCGATGGACATTCTGTCTGGCGAAATTCTGCGCATTGGAAAGTCAGAATTTTTACTAATTTCCACGTTGCATTTCTGCGCGCAATAACAATTTCGACATTTGCATGTAAGCTCTACAACTAATTACGATATTCCAGGATACAAGAAACATGCAGTATAAGCTTATGAACAGGCATTTCTGCTCGCTTTATTTATCTCCTACTGTTAGACTGAGATTCGATGATTTAATCTCTTAACGGTTCTCTTTTTAACACACAAATCAGTGATACTGCATAGTTGTATTTGTTAGACGATCGTGATAATTTACGTGTATCAGAGAGTGGCGTTCAATTTATTAGGATTATATTAATTGTATTGATATTGCAATAAACAGATTGCTCAATTGATTATGCTATTAGCAAAATGACGAGCATTTGTATTAAATGCAAGTGGTGAATAACGGTTCGTCTGTTGCAGAAGAATACTGTGACATTGCGCGATGAAATGTCGCAGAAAGAAGTTAATCCAATTGTCATAATCGCAGGCTCTTTAGCTTTTTATTTATTCAAGCTAGACCGACTTTTGCGTTTGACATAGCAGCGAAATATACAGGTTGTACATAACATAACTCATTGTTGGTGGCGATAACGCGTTCTTTATCATTTCTCGGAAGTTCGTCTAGAATGGTACATAATCTAAAATCATTTTGTTCTTATCAGAATCGAATAATCTTAATAATTACGCCGAAAAGCTAGGCGATTCTGAATCGAATTAATCTGCGGAAATTTTGTAATATCGATGTTACCAAGTCAATATTAGAATAATAGTACGACCAAGTTAATTCGAACAAGGTTTCAATGTCTACACGTTTTTCAAGTAACTAGATAATTGTTACTAACTCGTCGGAATAATTTCATACTTTCGAACTGGTAAGAAGTATAGAAATTTTTAGAATAGTTTTTAAAGGCGTATCCCATCTGGGACAGCAGTGTGCAATAATGCATTTGAGACTAAAATGAGTCGGTCGAATGTAAAACAGTAAGAACATGTAAAGATTTTACAAATATTGTTGTATTATTCATTTTACCCGATAAAATGTCCGAAGAAAGAACTAAATGTATAATCGACGCAGACAATTTTTGTTTCGCATAAAAGCTTGCAATTTGTTGACCACTACAGTATAATCCTGCCTACATCTCCATTCTTACTTCAGGCAATATTGTGAAACGATAACGCGCATATTAGATCTACAATTAATTATACCGCGGATTTTCTGCGTTTAAAAACTAATAGGTCATATACAGTAAAATAAAACATAACAAAATTAATACTAGAATTGCAAAATATCGTCATATTATTTTCAACTCAAACGTATCAACGCTAAACTTTCCACCAATGGTCAAACGATCGTTTCCAGATTATTTATTTACAGTTGTTGAAATTATAAAGACGTATTTGAACAACAATAGCACATAACTTAAATAAATTAATTTTTCTAATTTTCACAAGGCAACATACATTGGTCATTTTCACGATTGATTAGTTCATGGTTAAGAAAGAAAATCAGTTTTCATTTTACTCGAGTTCACTATAATTGAGGTAGAAATATTCCATATAAAAATAATGAAGTGACAATTTTGCAAAAATTGAAATATTTAAAGTGTGTACCTTAATAAAAGGCAATGCACGTAGCTCTAGTATTTAGTTACATAACTATGGAGGCGAACTGAGAATTAGTTCCATATCAGTTAACTGTAAAAGCAAACTGACTTTTCTTCCTAATTACCCAACTCTTGTGTAAAGCGCACAAATTAGTATTCATTGTGCAAATATTTAGAACATTTGCTATTTTATATGCTTTATACGATAGTATATTGTATATGCAAATTAGTATTAATTCTGAAAATATTTAGAACACTTGCTATTTTATTTTATTTTCCTATATCATTTGCTATATACAATATTATATCATATATAGTATATTGTACATGTAAATTAGTATTCATTATGAAAATATTTGGAATATTTGCTCTTTTATTTTATTTTGCTATTGTATATGATATACACAATATTCTATCATATACAATATACTGTATATACAAATTAGTATTCATTGTGAAAATATTTACAACATCTGCTATCTCATTTCAGTTTGCTGTTTTAAGTTTTGCAGTTTCGTGCACACGTTTAATGATATATACGTTTAATGCAAGTTAGTGTAAGTAACATTCACGGTAGATGTAAAGTAACGAGTATGTGAATTCTGTAGTACAGTTGGAGGAATGACCACAGATTGTGGAATTTGCGGGCTTTATCCCCGATGGCTGCGAGATCGTGCCACCTCGAAAAATTTCATCGCTGTGTACGGCCTTCTCGGCACCGTGCAGGCGATGGCATTCATTTACATCGTCGTCACCCTCACCACGCTGGAGAAAAGATTCAAGATACCTAGTTGTACAACAGGTATGTATTTTCTTAAATACCTCACGAAATTCGATTAACCCCTTCACCTTGCAGTTTCAATTTTCAAATTGAACCTTCGCTGAATCGTTAAAAAATCGTAGACATTTTATTTGCCACGTTTACACCAAAACTACCGCACTAGTCAAAATGGCGGCGCCCTAATCTGTTCTATTACAGTTACCAAAGTTGTAAAAGTGTTTCTAGCTGCTTTTAATCTGTACATTGTTTTTGGAAACAATATATGGTCGAAACTAATGGATATGCTGGAATATGGTTTTGTCATAATGTGGTCGTTGTTATTTGCGTTTGACTCGAATTGTTGCTTGAGGAGGAGTTGTTCACGCAATGCGACGCAAAAGAAGCAATTTTAGTTCTTCAGTCAAAATGGCGGAGCCCTAATATTTTCTATTACAGTCACCGAAGTTTTAAAAATGTTTCCATAAAAAGTTTGTCGGATGTATTTCTTTAACGCTAAACCTACCGATGGTTAAGATCAACTAGTGTACATTGTTTTGTAAAAATAGGATATAATTCATTTGGATTATTTGCGATTTTTATTAAAACGTATAATTAAACAAAGAGATCTACTGAATTGATTCCTACCAAGGCAATTTTATAATTTATATTTTATATTTCTACAATATTCATTGCAATATATGATAAAGGGATAAAGGGATTTATTGAAGCAATTCGTATTCAGGTAATTTTATAACTTCGATAAAAGTAAAATATATAATCTGAAAGGGTTATTAGACCATCTGTGGTAGGTTTAGCGTTAACGAAGCACATATTATAATAGAAATTGTACGAAGTTCGAATTGACGAAGTCTCGTCATCGTCACGAAGCAATGTACATCATTGGATTCGTTCGGTAGTTCTTAAGTGCAATACTTTGAGCTTTCATTTGGTTCTCTTCTATAAATATTTTAATATGTCTAAAATTTACAAATACGTTTGAATTTTTACAAAGGTTTCAATTTCTTTCGTGTAACATATTCACGATTTATGAGTACAGTATTTTAAAAAAGCATGACGTTAATAAAAGACAATGCATGGAGTTCTAGTATTCATTGACATAGCTATGAAGACGTTCCGAGACGTAGCTCCTTCTCGGATAACTACAAAAACAAACTGACTTTTCTTCTTAATTATATAACAGTCTCACGTAAAGTGCACAAATTAGTATTCAGTGTGCAGATACTTAGTACATTTGATTTTACATGCTATTTACAACGATTGTAATTCGCTCGTTTAATCAATCACACGTTTAATGCAAATTAATATAAGTCTCACGTCTCTGTGGATGCGGTGGTCATGAACTAATATACATATAACTGTGAGTATTAATAGATTTCGAACGTTATATAATTATATTTTACATGTGCCTATACAAACTGATGTAAATTAGAAGTCATAATAAAAACTCTATGAAATGAATAAATGAAAAGTCATAGTAAATGTTCTTACATTTTTTAACTGGATTTCAATCGAAAGAAATCTATCTTAACGAAAGGAAACCGTAAAGTACAGTTGTAAAGTTGATAAAATTTTATAATAATTGTTTTGTTGCCTGCATGATGGAAACGCGAATGAGATGGAGAAGATAAATTCTTATACAATAGTCTATTTGATTCTATGATTTAGTTACTTTTATCTTCTATCGTAGATATATTTTCTTTAGTTCTATGTAGTAACGTCGCGTTACATGCCGCCATCTTGGATCCGAAACAATGTACATATGTATAGTGTTCAGACACGAGTCGAAATTTGAGGTCCCTCGAGGATTATACTCTTGTAGCAGTGAGGAAGATACTGTAACAGTTATCATGTAGTTATTCGAGCAGTTACAACGATACTTCTGTACAATATTTCGGATTTTAAGTTGTGGCATTTAACGCGACTTTACTATATTTCTCGTGTATAATCGCGAGATAGAATTTGGGGTTTTCGAGGAGTATTCCCTGGAATAGTGGGGATGAAACTGTGGCAGTTACCTTGTAGATATTTCAGCAGGCACAGCGACAGTTTTGTACAATGTATCAGATTTTAAGTAGTGGCATTTAACGCGACTTTACCGTACTTATAATGTACAGACACGAATCAAAATTCGAGGCCTCTCGAGGGGTATACTCTGCAACTATGGGAATCATACTGTGACAGTTATCCTGCACTTATTCAAGCATTTAAAACGACTTTACTGTAAAACGATTCGAACGCGACGTGATGGCATTTAACGAGGCTTCATCGTATGTACAATTCATTATACTTTCTAGAGTTACAATATTCTTATTTATTATATAGAAAACTTTATATTTTCCATTTATATATAAAAAGTTGTTGCTAATGATTAGCAATCGTTTTAGCACGAATATAATTCTACCAACATCTTTACAACAGAATGACCTATATCTAGATATTACAGTAGACTAATAAATGATAGCACTCCTAAATTTGCGTTAATAAAATAATCATTAATGTTAATAAACCATGTTACAGTTGGGGTGTGTAAAATTTTTGTTTGTATGAAAATAAAATCTTTCTTACAACTTCTTCAATCACTCAATATACATTTGTAAAATAATAAAAAAGTTACCGTACCAACAATAACAGTTACAATAGGAACGTTTATAAAACTATAACATAATCACAGTTAATTAATATTCATATATCTTTTAAATTTAAGTTTCCAAGTTTTGCGTGCACTATAATTTTATGGCACGAAGCAAACACAGCGCATATATTGTACGTTATAAATTTATTGATACGATAACGTTTCTGGCACGCACAAGCGTATTTCCCAAAACACAGTAGAAGATGAAAAAGAATTAACACTAGAACTACCTTGTAATAAATTCGACCGATGTATAATGATTTTTAGTAATAACAAAATTGCATCCATTCGGATCTCGCACAATTCTTATCGTAATGTCTGCTTCAATGCAGAAATTCATTCGAAAATTTCTGGTGAAACTGTTTCTATAACTTCAGTAATTATAAACGAAGAAATCAGGAACCAGACATTTTGGCTGGTTCGGTGGTTCTAGTGTTAAGAATATTAGCAAAATGACTTGAACGAATGCTATAAATTGTTTATAGCAACGCTTACATAACAGCCATATATTTTAAGACGATCAGTAAATTGGTTTTCCATTAACTGCTACATTGTTAACTACACGATAACCTTATTTTTAAATTCTTTAAGTACCTCCGTGTATCAACCGTAAGATATAATCTCCTTGATTAAAATAGCTCGCACAATCGCGATCGATACCGTGCGAATCCGATGGATGGATAATGCTGAAAAGCCTGTCTAGTTTCGACGAAGGCTGTCTATATTTTCGCGAAAAGTGACGTCGAATCCCGGTAGTCAAATGCTGCACATTGCACACGCATTGATGTGCTTGCACTTGTATTTGCAACACGCGTGCATCATGCATGGCCGACCCCGTGCAAAGATAATCGCGTGTCGGTGTGCGTTCTTCTAGTAGGTAAGTAGTGTGTCGCAATCATAGAAGTGAGAAATCTGTCGTTAGAGCAACGAGCGCTGAACACGCATTGCGAAGACACACGGATATGCATTTATACGAGTTTATTGTTAGTCACAATATACGCCAAGGGTACGTACACGAAATACTTTTCGCGATGTCGCGAGTCTCGCGTTCGACCCCCTTTCACGAGCAAACGTAACGAGATCTATAGATCACGGATCTTAACACCACTGCGCTCACATTTATTCAAATACTTCTTCGCTATTCTGTCTAACTATCCTCGAAAATACTCAACGAGAAGTATCGCGGAGTTAGATACATCAGTCAGACGATTTGATTTTAGTAACTCAAGGATGAAACATTTTGTTTCTTACATATCGTTTTGCTAAAATTTTGTTAATATATTTGAGATGTTTTCTCTTTTATTAAAATGAGACCGCACACGATATATTCCAGAGCACAGTTGCTCGCAAAATTGACGATCTAGTAAAATCTTGATTATCCGAATTGGTGATAAATTCTTTATTTCCACTCATTCAAATCATTCTTGGCAATACTTGAAAATGTTAATCAATAAATCATATAATATGATATTGTCTTAGATACATCAGTGAGGAATTCGATTTTAGTAAGTCAATGACAAAACTTTTTGTTTTTCGTTTATTTTTTTGCACTATTTTTCTGATCAAAATAAGATCAAATGTGACATCAAAGATCAATTGACGATTTAGTGGAACCTCGATTATCTAAATTGATGATGAACACTCTTTTATTATTTATTCAAATTCTTCTTCACGATTCTTTTTAATAATTCTCGAAAATATTCACCAATAAGTATAATATGATATTGACTTATGGTAGATGCATCGATGAGAGGAGCCCATTTTAATAACTCAATGACAAACCTTTTTGTTCCTCATTTACTTTTTTTGTGAAACTTTTGCTAACATGTTTGTGCTATTTTTCTTATTAAAATGAGACACACACGGCATATTCTACAGCACAGTTGCTCGCAAAAATTGAAGACCTAGTGGAACCTTGATTATCCAAATTGATGATAAATTTTCTATTTCTACTTATTCAAATCTTTCTGCATAATTTGTTTTGACGATCCTCGAAAATATTCGCCGATATTTATAATACGATGTGGAATATACATTAGTGAGGCGATTCAATTTCATTAAGTCAATGACAAAACTTTCTGCTTTTCATTTATTCTTCCACGAATTTTTTACCAACATGTTTGAGCTATTTTTCTAATCAAAATGAGACCACGCACGACATATTCCAGAGTACGATTGCTCGTGTAATTGACAATTTAGTGGAATCTCTATTATCCGTACCATATACGAACTCTTTAATATTCTGAAACGATCACTGTAAAATATTATCCATTGTATAAATCTGAAACTGTATAAGCAATTGTAAAATGTGGCTATTCTATTATCACGTTATGTCGATCGATTCGGGTGAACAAGGTTCCACTTTATCGTGGATTATTTTTATAAGCAAATACGATCCAAATTGTGTGGTGTTTCGAGTTATTTTAATCAAGAAAGTGCCACAGATACGGCGGTAATGGTTAAAAAAGAAACAAGTATGTCCCTGAAATATGCAATCAAATTTTAGGTCGCATTCCGAGTTTTGTCAGATATTTTGACATATTTTATTGATTAGAAGAAGATTAGTGTGCGCATTAAGAGATCTGGACGATTAAAAATAAAATGATAACTGTATTGATTGTTAACGAACATTCACAAGTACCTCCGAACACAGCGAATGGTATTCAATTTTTTATTCAGTTTCTTCGAATCTTTGTCATAAACACTAGGTTTATGGGATGCGCCAAAATGACACATTTTGATTATCGTTTATTGACGATTACTTACATTATAAAAGTACATACACGAGGAAGGAGTCAGCAGATTGATTTCTTTAGGTGTATATTATTTAAAAAATGACTACAAATTTGAATAGACACATTTTCGTAATTTTTAAAACGTAATGTAATATATCCGCTTTTACTGCTCCGTAAACCTAATGTTAACAATTACTCTATCTATCGATTCATTGTACGAGAGTAACATTTGCTACAGAATTTTCTCTTCGATTCCTTCGAAACGCTGCTTCGAAATAGAATTTCTAGAACGTTCATTCTCTAACACCACCGATAATGCTTGTTCGAGAAAATTTTATAAAATTAAAGCTTTGATCAATCGAAACGACAACGCAGCGAAAGATAATTACAAATGTAAACGATTGACGTGCGTCGATTTTTTGTTAATGACGCGTGCACATTTTTTCCAATATAAAAAAGAAAGTGCTGGAATAATCGGAAATAAGAAATCAGACTTGGGTATTTATTATTTAAGCTGCTTTCACGGAATATTTGCTAATGTCGCGCGATATCGTGTCGGCACGGCTTACTTAAAAACATAAATTCCTGTTTTGTCGTTCCATCCGATGCAAACGTAGAATTCTTGGAACGGTTGTGCGAATAAGAACAGGGGATCGATCGGTGCTCGATGTTTATCATTAATTAATACGCGAATCCTGCGTACGTTCCTATACTATTCGCTTGTACACTTGTGAGAAATCGATACAATCCGGCGTTCGCGGTTTTCTGTAACCGGTGTTATTGCATTTGCTTCATCGATCGATGTATCTACATTCGTTCATTGTAATTCAATATCGGCATTAAGTGATACAATTTTTTAGTTGCAAAGGACACTTCGATCTTACCAGATTATCCTGATTTTTATTCCATAAAATGTTACATCACCCCGTACATTCGTTTCATTCTTCACGTTAAGTACGAATGGTTCAATTTCTTTGCTTTTGTTTCCTTTTTACATTAATCTCATTGATTACACTGTTTCCTCTATATTAATGTAACACCACGACTGTAAAGATACTTCTAATGAAAATAATTAAATGCACCTGATTGTTTAAACTTATGTTACGAAGAGATCACGCAGACATTAAATCGAATCAATCGTTTTTATAAAAATGATATTAAACATTAGGTTTGACATGCATTAAGAGATTAGTTTAGTCTTCAATTAGTTCTAGCCATAAAACTGCTGAGTTACGTAACATATTTGCTTACATCGCCATTATGCGGAGAAGTAACAAATACTTATTTTGGTTACGAATCAAAACAACATCGTTACAATGGTCAAGAGTTCTGTATACGAAAAAGTTGCTTGGAACAGGTGGCCTAGCAAACTGTTATATTAAAAAATTCCACACAATCAAAGTAATTTAAATAAATAATATATGTAACAAAATCAAGAAAGAAATGTTTCTTTTCAATTTTACTTTTCACGAAACCACCGTTATCGTATTTGTGCCATTTTTCAACGTTGCAATACAATTGTGAACATGAAATATATTTAACTTCTTTCCAACATCTCCATAAATATCGCAAATTTTCTTTATTGTTACCGGCACATTAAATCCCGCACGAAAGTGAAAAATTATACAGTGGCGAATCTGATCCTCGGAAGGTACGAACGTCGCTATTTTATTACAGTGCAGCAAAAGAAATGTATACTTCCTAGAATATTTAGAACACAAGCTGTTTCACTGAAAATTGTAAAGGCAGATGTTTCTTCTTCGACCATCAGTACAGAACTACAGGCAAAAAAGTTCTTTCCAAATAATTTTGTTACTTATGGGTACTCCTAACCATACAACTATAAAATCTCTATTCAATTTGTCAACACGCCGGATAAGCCGTGTTATTAAACCCGCGATAATTGTCAAAACGAAAAATTGTCCAGAAATTTTAAATAGAATTCATGAAAAAATGTAAACACTGAAGCTTCAAAATCATTTAATTATTTATTTCCATCGTAATAAGATGTAGTGTTAACCCTATAATGGTATGTAATGGTATCCTGAGGTGTTTCAGAACTCCAATAAAACTGCAGTACACAGAATTTCGTATCAACGTTGCAAGTGAACATGAAATATACACGGTATTTGCAAAATCATGGTACAATGGACAATGGAATGATTCTTCACAGCAAATCGAATCGAAAATATAGAATAAAGATTTTTCAGACAGGGGTTCAGTTTCGAGAAAATCTAGTTTGAAAATTCGTTATGTACGCAGTAATTAATTAATTCGTCGAGCAAGAATTTGTCTATAACAGCAAGGAAGATATTTTCAACAATTGTAAATTACTAAAATAAATCAATTATTGAAATTTACGGCTAATTATTAATTAAAGCCATACCACATCCTAAACTATATTGTTTACAGATGCAAGTAACATAGGAAATTGCGAGATAAACCGAGCAAACAAAGCAGACTCTGTTCAAGTATACGCGTATCTAACGAATTTTCAAACTCGATTTTCTCGAAAATGAAGCCCCGTGTGAAAAAAACTGTATTCCTTATTTTCGACTAAATTTTACATGAGGAATCATTCTCTTGCCGGTTGTACCACGATCTCGCAAACACCCTGTATTTAATTTCTTCCGAATATCTTCATTTTTCTTTGTTGTTGCCGTTGCATTAAATCCCACACGAAAGTGAAAAATTATACAGTGACCAATCTGATTCTCGGAAGGTGTGAACACCGCCATTTTATTACAGGACAGCAAAACAAATGTTTACCTCTTAGAATATTTAGAACACAAGTTGTTTCACTGAAAATTGTAGAAAGTATACGTGTTTCCTCTTCAACGGTCGGTGGAGAACTAAAGGCAAATTCTACAAATAATTTATTACTTATGGATGCGCATAATATTTATTTAGGTTAACTTTATCCTTGTAATAATACGAATCGTGTGTGTTTTTCAGGATTAATTTTGTCTGGCAACGAGATCTCGCAGATTTTGTCATTGTTACTGACCTATTACGGTGGCTCGGGACACCGTCCAAAATGGATCGCGATCGGCGTCGGCCTTAGCGCATTCTCTTGCCTCGTTCTCGCGCTTCCACATTTCTTGTTCGGGCCCGGAAGGGACGCGATGGCCTTAACGAAGGAATACCTCGATCGGACGCTTCTAAATACCACCACGATCCCTGAGGACCTGGCGATTTGTCCACGAGTCGTCAAACCGCAGCTCTGCGACGAGGAGAGTATGCTCGACGTCAGTATCCTTCCGCGACTTTTGGTCTTCCTCTCCCAATTCATCCTTGGAATCGGCACCACTCTATACTACGGCCTTGGACAGACGTATTTGGACGATAATACCGAGAAGAAAAATACTCCTATGCTGTTAGGTAATTATTGAATACGTTCGATAACATAAATATGGACGCTCGATAGAATTTATTGAAGAGTAACCATACTAGAGTTACGAAAAATTCATGACAATTATTTTAGAATACTTTATGGAAAGAACGAGAAGGTGTGTATCTATATTATTATCAATATACAGGGTGTCCCCAAAGTATCGTGACAGCGGGAAATGAGGGATTCCTGAGGTCATTTGAAGCAACTTTTTTCGTAGCGAAAATTCAATCTGCGGCTTTGTTAACGAGTTAGACATTTTTCGACTATAACTAGGGAAAAAGATGCTTCAAATGACCACAGGAACCCCTGATTTCCCACTGTCACGATACTTTTGGGACAGTCAAATATACGACACATACAATCCTATATGTGTTGGGAGGCATGGACTAACCGAAACGTCTTTCAGAACCGGGTCGCCACATTAGGTTTGGTAGGAGAGCGTGGACTAACCGAAACGTCTTTCAGAACCGGGTTGCCATATTAGGTTTGGTGGGAGATCGTGGACTAATCAAAACGTCTTTCAGAACCGGGTCACCACGTTAGGTTATTAGGGATAGCGTGGACTAACCGAAACGTCTTTCAGAACCGGGTCGTCACATTAGGTTTGATAGGAGAGCGTAGACTAACCGAAACGTCTTTCAGAATCGGGTCATCACATTAGGTTTATAGGAATAGGGTTTAAAAGGTTTTGGGTGCCTCGTAACTTTATAAATTATAATGAAGATACACCTCGAGCGGCAAAGATGTATCTCCGTGGGTTTTACCAACTACTGGTTGTGAGTTAGGAGATGGAACAAGTGAATTTGAGAAACAGAGACTGGTAAAAGAGAGTATATTACAGACTAAGTTCTTTACAATTGTGATAGTGAATGTGTTGCGTGGACTCTAGATCCCGCTCTCAGTTTGTCGCACTGAGTCGGCGGGAGACTGCTAACCTCGTTACGATACGTACTCGGTTTTCTTCTGCGTAAAAGAGAATTTAACTCGATCTTGCTAGGGCGTTTCTATGTCGAAGGTTGACGTGAAACTAGCCCCGTTTTCTGGGTCCTTCCGAGCTCTTTATATATCCAGATTTTTCCTAAAAATCGGTAGTGGGGGTGGTCGTATATTCTGTGGTTTCCGAGAATTCGTCGGAGTAACCCCTTCGAAGGCGCTAGATTTACAGTAAACAGACCCACCGGACGGGGCCAGCTGGCGTACACTCTCGGGAAGAGCAAGAAAATACGTCGGAGAAAACTCCGTACGTTATACTAGAAAAACATTTTCATTTATACATTGTCCTTTACATTAATGTAATTATGTATTTAATTTGTATATTTTTATGCCACTATTATTTTATCACAAGACAGAATTTGTCACATAGACACATTTTAATATAGACACATAACGATAAAATGTGTACTATACTATACCATATACTGTAATGTATAAACACAGGATTGTATTATGATTTATATTTAAATATTCCACAGGTTTTACATTCGCTCTTAGAACAGTTGGTCCAGCAATTGGATTTTTACTGGGTTACGGTTGTCTCAGCCTATACATCGATCCCAGCTTGCATCCTGTGATCACGAAAAACGATCCAAGATGGTTGGGTGCTTGGTGGCTGGGTTGGATTATCCTCGGTGCCACGATGGGCATGTTCTCAATCTTAATTGCTATGTTCCCACGAAATCTACCAAAACCAAAGACCACTACTCCAATTGACACTGCCAAACTGGTGAGAGCAAGATGTTTCACTGATTGCAGCATCAAAAAATTAACTTCTTGTATGATATTGCTCTAGTATTTTTATTTATAGACCTAACGATGTACAACATGATCGTTCTAGAACATATATAAGTAATTTCATATATTTTTATGCAAAGTTATTTTAGTTAATGCATTCTAATTACATAAATTATAGTAGGAATAATTTCGATTATGTAAAACCAATATGTATATGCAAAACATTTTTTATTGCAATATTAATGTAAACATAATTTAAACATTAATGTAAACATTTAGTATTGCAATACATTAATATTGCAGAAATTAATGTCCATTTAGTCCATCCAGAAATTAACGTTTCTATTTAATTATTCACAAACTTATATAAACATACATAAAATAATTTTGAGCACTGAAATAATTAATAGACTCCAGGTCTTCGTGCAATATAAAACCGATCTCTATCAATTGCAAGAATCATTGATATTCTTTTATAATCTTCTTTACTTTTCCAACTGCATTTAATTGTTTTTCTCGACGACCGCATAAAACTTGGTAACTAGTAATTAAATTTTATTTATCGCTGGTAATACAACGTGACAAAAGTTATCGCAACAGCATTCTCAGTGACGGATAAATTTGTCATCAAAACCGTTCGAGTATCTGTCTAGAAATTGTACAAAATGTTTTCTGTATGCCTGTAGGATGGTAGTATACCATTAAAGTTACACCTAACCGCGCAAGAGCAGTACATGCCGCGAATGGAGCCACGGATGTCACTCGAGACCGAATACATTCCAACTATACGAGAATTTCCAACAGCGATGAAAAGGTTGTTGACAAACTGGCTGTTAACGTGCAACAACCTGAGCGGGGTGTTCTACGTGTTAGGCGCATCGTCTTATATTACCTTTTTGGCTAAATACCTCGAGGTTCAGTATAGCCAGTCTGCAGCCGGAGGTACTGTCATTGCTGGTAGGTTTTTCATAGTAACCACTAGTAGCTACTAGCGCTACTACCGCTATCATATGGCAGCCTGAGAATCATAGTGGTGTAACTGTTGCGTTCTTCGTTTATCATTTAACACTAGAACTATCGAGCAATAAATCCAAGGATATACATTGCTTTGTAATAATAACGAGACTACATCTATTAAAACTTCATACAATTCTTATTGTCACATGTACGTCATTAAAGAAGTACATCCGAAAATTTCTGATGAATACATTTTTATCACTTCAATGATTATGAAAGAAACAACTGAGAAACAGTCGAAATGACTGGTTTGGTAGTTCCAGTGTTAATGATGCAAGAATAAGCTATTATTCTATTAAAATATTAAATATAAATAGAAACATTTCTAACAGAAATAGAAATCTATATTATTTTAGAATAATATTGGGTTGTCCGGAAAGTTTATGCCAATTTATTTTTATTTTTAATGCATATATACCAAAATTTAAATATGTTGCGTTTCAATACCGGCGTGCTGGTTCGCGCGCTTAGCTCTCATTGGCCAGTCATTTTTTGACCATAACTCGTTAACAAAGCCGCAAATTGAATTTTCACTAAGGAAAAAGTTGCTTCAAATGACCTCAGGAACCCCTCATTTCCCGCTGTCAAATTACTTTTGGGACACACTGTATAGAAAAGAAATATATATTATTATAGAATAATATATAGAAAAGAAATATATATTATACTAGAATAATATATAGAAAAGAAATATATATTATTCTAGAATAATATATAGAAATACCTGTTATACCAGAATATTAATACAATATATAATATAATAATACTTTGAATAGAAGTATTTATAATAGAAATAGAAATATATATTATTCTAGATTAAGCTATTCTCTATTAGTAAGAATGAAGTTGCACTTTGGAAGCTTTTGCAAGTCTTACTTATAATACTTTCCAACCCTTTGCAGCCATAACAATTATAATTTCAAAATCAAGGCATTTACTTCAACCTACAACATTTTTATTCTACATAGTCTTTTTTACATTGTGCACGCGTAATTGAGGTTCGTGTCTTACAAAATGCTTGAATTTTTAGCAGTTTGCAGAATGCAGACGAATTTAATCCCTTTGCTCTACGATTTATTTTATGGTTGCAGTGATTAGAAATTCTTTGTAGTTGCATAATTTGCTAAAAGAGAAAGAAGATTTGTAACTATTGTATGAATATATGTTCTTCAATGAGTTTACATTAACAACAACCAAACAGAATATTTTCAACATATATAGACAATTAATAACATAGATAATATACATAGATAATTAACAACAGATTTATCAGACTGTTTTCAGAATCTACATCACGAGTCTGACTCGATGTTGTAAGGCAAAGGATTAATAATAAAAAAATTGTTTTGAATAATGACATGGCTACTTTCACTGATGCCTCAGAGTCGCTATACGAGCGCAAGGGGTTAATGCTGCAGGAAAATGTATTGCTGAGGCGTCCGTTCCGCGGTTCGGGGAGGCGGTCGCTCATATACGATGGTTTGTAAGAGCACGTACTCGCTCCAGCGCAAATTAATGAGAAGGAGCGTAAAAATTGAAATGTGAGACCCGACCAGAAGCTTGTGATTGTGGATAGAAGTTTATTCTACGTATTTGAAATGTATAGGCGTCAGCGTGAGCCGACCGATCGGATCTGACGTGTATGGATACATTGGCTGCTTATGGGTGTCCCAAAAGTATCGTGATAGTGGGAAATGAGGGGTTCCTGAGGTAATTTAAAGCAACTTTTTTCGTAGCGAAAATTCAATCTGCGGCTTTGTTAACGAGTTATGGTCGAAAAATGACTGGCCAATGAGAGAGAAGCGTGCGAACTAACACGGTTCGGCGAGTAGATGTAAGAGAGCACGAACCTTCCGAATTTTTTTTACTACGCGACGATAATAATTTTAAGAAAAAAGCCGTTGATTCTTATTTCAGAATGTCTAAAGAATAATCACTAATTTTTCAGATCCGAAATAATAAAGAATTTAGCCGTGTTAGTCGTTTTAATTTTCTGGTATTAATGACATCTCACGCGTACCACATAACATTTTGATGACGCGCTCGCGACGTCCTCTCCATCGGAAGAAACTGTGGAAGACTGGCGCGATGGTCGTGTTTTCGTACAAGTAAGCTTGTAACACAAACTGAAACAGAACAGAGAAATACCTTGTTCTAAAAAACAGAAAAGGAAAATACATAGCTCTCAATAAGTAAATCTTAGTCTGTGAGGGCTTTCACACGACCGGCCTCCAAACTCTAGACTTTGTCATATTTATGACCCATCCACGAGAACTCATCGCCTGTGGCACGCACTCGAAACGCAGCGTAATCAACAAATAATGTATAGCGTTCGATAAAAAACATTTGAAACCCTCTAGGATAAAAACAAAATTTTCACAACCGTTGTGCCAGTCTTCTTATTTACTAGGTGTATGCATAAGTTTTTTCCGGTTTTTTGATCAAAAAGAACACGTAATTTTCAAGGGAAATTAATTTTTTTTTTATTCAAAATATTGGCCATCGGCTTCTACACATTTCGTCCATCTTTCAGGTAATTTATGAATACCATGCCAGAAAAACTGCTTGTCTTTTGCGGCAAACCATTCGTCGAGCCATTTTCCAACTTCCTCGAAATTGCTGAAGTGCTGCTCTGCGAGCGCGTGCCCCATTGACGCGAAGAGGTGATAGTCAGATGGTGCCAGGTCTGGGGAGTACGGCGGGTGTGGTAGGATGTCCCATCCAAGCGATTTCATAGTGTCTTTCACTTGTTTTGCTGTGTGAGACGGCGCATTGTCGTGTAACAAAATCACTTTGCCATGTCTTTTGGCCCATTCCGGTCGTCTTTCAATTAATGCGTCGTTTAAATTAATCATTTGTTGGCGATAGCGTTGTGTATTAACAGTTTCTCCGGGTTTCAAAAGTTCATAATACACAATACCGGTCTGATCCCACCAGACACAGAGCATGGTCTTCTTGCCGAAGCGATTTGGTTTTGGTGTTGATGGACCGGCTTCGCCATGTGAAAGCCATGATTTTTTCCGCTTTGGGTTTTCAAAATAAATCCATTTTTCGTCACCCGTCACAATTCGATACAAAAAGGATTTCCTTTCGTAGCGTTGAAGCAGCATTTCACAAGTGACTTTGCGATTTTCCATTTGACGTTCATTCAAATTGTGTGGGACCCATTTACCGAGTTTGTTGATCTTTCCCATTGCTCGTAAACGTCTGCTGATTGTTTCTTGTGATACTTGTAATGCTTCTGCTAATTGCCGCTGAGTTTGAGTTGGGTCATCATCCAATAACTCCTGCAATTGCTCGTCTTCGCATTTTTGTGGTCTACCAGAGCGCTCACTGTCTTTCACATTGAAATCACCACTTTTAAATTGTCGAAACCATGTCTCACATGTTCTAATCGATGGAGCGTGTTCACCATATGTTTCTACCAACAAACGATGACTTTCGACAGCCTTTTTCTTTTGATGAAATAAGAAAAGCAATGCGTGCCGCAAATGTTCTTTTTCAGGCACAAAACTCGACATGATTACTGAACGATAAAACAAAGACGCCAGTTCTTGGCAGACTCAACTTATGTGTGTTTGTAGTTTTATGTTAGACGAACAAAATGGTATATGTGTCAAATTAATACGCTGCGTACTTTTCACTGGCGCCACCTCTTAGTCAAACCGGAAAGAACTTATGCATACACCTGGTATTTCTTCTTTCGCGCTTGACCGAGCACGTGTTAGTTCGCATGCTTCTCTTTCATTAGCCAATCATTTTTCGACCATAACTCGTTAACAAAGTCGCAGATTGAATTTTCGCTAAGGAAAAAGTTGCTTCAAATGACCTAAGGAACCCCTCATTTCCCGCTGCCACGATACTTTTGGAACACCTGTATACTATTGGGTTGTTCGGAAAGTAATTTCGTTCTTTTTTGTGAAAATGAAAGACAAATTTCGTATAATGAATAAATGTTTTATTAAATTATATATTGGCCATTCAGGTCCAATATCTTTTGCCATCTTTTTGGTAATAGCATGATTCCAAGCTCATAAAATTTTTGGTCTTTGCTGGCAAAAAACTGATCGAGGTGGTTTTTGACCTCCTTATTTGAAGTGAAGGTTTTACCGTCTAAAAAATTTTGCAGTAACCAGAACAAATAATAATCCGGAGGTGCCAGATCTGGAGAATATGGTGGATGTGGTATTGTATCCCATTCAAGCTGTAAAAGCTTTTGGCGAGTGGCCAAACTTGTATGAGGTCTCGCATTATCTTGGTGGAACACTACACCTTTTCTGTTGATTAATTCTGGCCTTTTCTGTTGAAGTGCATCATTCAGTTTGTCCAGCTAATGACAGTAGATTTCCGAATTAATTGTTGTGTTATCCGGTAAAAGCTCAAAAAAAAAACGATTCCTTTAAAATCCCACCAAACAGACAGCATCACCTTTTTTTATGGATATTGGCTTGGAAATACTTTGAGCCGGTTCATCTTTTTTGCTCCATGATCTCTTGCGTTTGACATTGTTATATACAACCCATTTTTCGTCCCCAGTAATGATGCGCTTCAAAAATGGATCATTTTCGTGACGTTTGAGAAACGAATCACAGACGTCAACGCGACGACACAAATTTCTCTCCGTGAGAACATGGGGAACCCATATATCGTGCTTCGATGTTAAACCCAGGCCTTTCAAGTGGTCATAAACAGTTGAATTTGATAAATTTAACCTCTCACCGATCTCACGTGTTGTTATTCGCCGGTTTGCATCAACTAATGCCTTTATCGTGTCTTTATCAGCTTCAGCCGGCCTTCCAAAACGGGGTGCATCTTCGACATCAAAATTGCCGGATCGAAATTTTGCAAACCAGTTCTGGCACTGGCGTACTGTCAACACATCTTCTTCATACACATCGGTTAATTTCTTTCTGGCTTGAACAGCATTTTTACCTTTTCTATAGTAAAAAAGTAAAATATGACGAAAATTCTGCTTATTGCTCTCCATATTTAAATGGGCACCAACTAAAAACTACTGCGTAGAATCAATTGGACTTTTTCACTCACAAGCCTTGCTATATCAGCTCTCAAAACATATAATGATTATGCGGCTTAAGTGTGAAGTTCGGTACAAAAAGATACAATTAAATCCACTGTCGGGAAAAAACTTTCCGAACAACCCAATACTTTCGGTGACCAAGTATTGGCCAATGGTGGTGCTTGATTTTTGTTCTTTGTCTGGAGCGTTAAGGGTAGTGGGAGCGCGGGTTTTCCGGGCCGGCGGTGATGTAGGCTCGGCGGCAGGCGTCGGCAGGAAAAAACAGTATGGTTGTAGTTTGTAAATATTTGAAGTTATGCTAAATTCAAGAGGCGAGCTTCCAACATGTATAATGTGTACTAACATAAAACTTAAAAACAATATTTACTGAAATCTTCAGAATTTGGACTCGCATCGCTATGATTCTCAGCTCGTTACGCATTTAACGAAAAGATCTTGTATCAAAGATCGAAACACATACTAATCCTTCGTCTTTAAAATGGTTTGTTCAATATATGTCTGACTTTAGAAAGTATCTGAGATTATCAGCTTTTTTTAGAATAATGTAGTTTTTAGAGTAAGTAACACTGACTACGTAACTGAGGAACAACTTTGAATCGCTACAATTTTTTAAAATGACTGCATAACTATGATGATAATCGTATTAACACTAAACTTATCACAGCTGGTCAAGTGAGCCTTCTTAGAGTTTATATTTCACAATTATTGAAGTTATAAAATTGCCTTCATAGGAATCGATTCAGTATATCTCTTTGTTTAATTATACTTTTTTAATGAAAATTGCAAATAATCCCAATAAATTAAATCTTGACATTTTTATAATACACACCAGTCAAATGTAATGCTCTGTACATTTAGTGTTAATGGAATTAATTTAAGTTTTTATGTGAACGTCATTTAAATTGACTTTACATGAGGGGACAGCGATTATCATGTTTATGTCTGTTAAGGTCCTATATCGCTGGTCGGTATGGTGCTGGGATTTCTATTCTCTGGCATGGTAATTAGCAAATTCAAACCCGGTCCCAGGCCACTGCTCGCTTGGAACGTATTTGTGGGTGTCTGTTTTGTCGCTGGTCAAATACACTTCATTTTCCTCGGATGCGCAGACGTTGACGTCAGAGGCCTCGACTTTGACACTATGCAGTGAGTACGACAACTTCAAATTACTGTCATCGCAATGACAATGTTCGAACGAAACCAGCAGATTTCATTTTGGCTCTCTGCGTACGGAAAAGTTGCTTCGAATAGGTGGTCTGTCAAATTGTCATCGTGAAAATTCCACGCATTCAAAGTAATTTCCATAAATAATATATGCGAAAGAATCGAGAAATTCATGGAACCATTGTTACCGGGTTTGTGCTATTTTTCTGATTAAAATGACACCCAACACGATACTATTCGCATCGCAACCCATAACTAATAAATTATTTTGAAATCTAAAACAAACTTTGTAGTAAAGTAAGGTTTTATCTATAATCTATTATACAATCTCCAACATTACCAAGGACAGTTTGCCATCTTTCCTGTAAATTTTCAATCCCCTTTCTTATAGAAATCCTGGGTCCGTGAAGCAAAATGTGACTCAAGGTGTCTCTACCTTAAGGTCCATGAGAAAAGCAATAATAACTAGCAGCAAACACTCTGAACCGACGTCGTCTTGTTCAACTTCGATACACCTTCATAACTATAGCAAATTTTCTTTGTTGTTACCGTAGCATTAAATCCCGCACGAAAATGAAAAAGTTTGCAACTACGAATATGATTCTCGAATGATCCGAACGCCGATATTTTATTAGAAGGCAGCAAAATAAATGTATACTTCTTAGAATATTTAAAACACAGGCTGCTTCGTTGAAAATTGTAAAAAATACGTGCTTCCTCTTCAACAATCGGTACAGAACTAATGGTAAAAAGCTTCTTTCGAAATCATTTATTGCTCATGGGTTCCCCTAACAGTACAGCTACACAATTTCTATCTTATGTGCGACGCAACGTGCAATTGTTTCAGAATGAACCTGACATCGAGTTGCAACGTCGGTTGCAACTGCGAGGGCGTCAAGTATTCTCCGGTTTGTCACGAGACGACGAGGACGACATTTTTCTCAGCTTGTCATGCTGGTTGTCGGACGATAATCAGCGACAAAGAATTTGGGAATTGCAGTTGCCTGTCATTGGGAGATCCTTTGAATTTCGACGACCAGTTCGATTATACTACCAACAGCAAATCGCTCGTACTCGATCAGCCAGTCTACCTGAATGATCCTTACAGTATCGGCTTCGACAAAGTCAGAGCTGGACCGTGCATCAGCGATTGCAGCCGTCCGTATCTTCTGTTCATGGTCTTTACCTGCGTCATACAGACGCTGGCGTGTTCCGGGAAGATTGGTAACGTCCTGGTGAATTATCGAAGCGTTGACAAGAAGGATAAAAGCTTTGCGCAGGGTATCACCCTGATGACGATATCTTTGTTCGCGTTGATACCGGGTCCAATTATTTACGGAGCCATCATCGATTCCACTTGCTTGATCTGGGAAGAGTCTTGCGGGACCAGGGGGAACTGCTGGTTCCATCATAGACGGAACTTCAGATATCTGGTTAACATCACGTCTGCAGGTAAGTGTTATTAATCGATCGGTAGAACGCGGATCTTCGTGTAAAATATAAATTTTCTGCATCTAATGCGAAATCCTAGATTTACGTATCCATTTGTTTCTATTTGTAATCTTATAATGGTCTTTCATAAGCTCAATCAAATTTCTATGGAAAATGTTGATATCGTATCGTAAATATCAAGTTTCTTTCATTTCTTTGAAACATTTGGATCGTTTAGTCTTGAATTATATAGGCAGAAGTGAATAAACATTATACTAGTCAGGGGTAACTATGTTAATTAATTTTGTCTATTCTTTTTTATTATAAATGCGGAAGTTTTTTGAATAGTTAGGTCGGAACTATCCGAAGGAAGGATTGTAATTGTACATTGCGGATTTTCTACTTTCATGACACAAATGACTAGGTAATTGACAAACTATGAAGACATTAAAATAATGTAAGAATTATTAATAGAACAAATATGATATTTTACGAGTCCTCTGTCTGTCATAATCGATTTAACAAAATATTAATGTACATAAAGAACTACAGTCTACTAATTAATATTATACCATATGGAGAAAAATTAGGTTGACCTTCAAATGTCCTTCATACGCTTACCTACAAACACACTAATTTCTTCAACTTAATTTCATCTCGAAATAAAAAAGGTTCTATTAGAATCTTTATTCATTTTATTGTAATTACATTTCTATATTAAAATGAGATACCCTACATCTTTATTTCTATTCTGTTATGATACTGACTTATTTATGATACTTATTGTTACTGCCTTATATCTATCTTATACTGACTTGTACCTGTACTAACTCTTTAAGGGAAAAATAAGGTACTTACATAGGTTGTGCCTTGAGTGGTGGGGGTTTTGGAATTGTAAGGGCTAGTATGGCGAGATTCGAGTTTTGGGAATGACGTGATCAGGTAATGGTTCGGGTATGATGCGACAAAGACAGAGGTTGCACATGAGACACAGTTAAGAATGATTTAAGAGTGAAATTGTGAATTCGTGGATAATTTTGTGATGTTCGATGAAATAGCAATAATAATGTTATAATACCAATGATATAAATAAAAAATAATGATAAATTTAATCAGAACTAAGGAGAAACGGTAAGATTTAACAATTACAACAACAAAAAATTGCTTCAAGTACAAAGGGTTAATGTCTACGGCAATATTTTTGCCTTCGACTGTATGTAACTCCATACGATCCCGTGCTTAATTAAAACCTCTCTTTTTCAACTTTCAATCATTTTTCAGGCTTCTCAACGATAGGAGTGCTATTCGATGCAGCTGTCTGTTACCTCGGGAAAGATTTGGATCTTTACGGGGCCGAGGAGACCGACAAACGTCGCGAGTTTATTAAGGACGACTCAGCGCCGTCGATCGTCGACGGTGAAAAGAAGAAAGAGATAAACGGAAATGTAAATTAGAGAAAGCGAAACGCGTCCATCTGTAAGGATTATAACTCAAAACTACTGAGATATTGAGAGATACTGATACATAAGAAGGCTTGAGTTTCAGATCGAACGGAAACTGCACCGAGAACTGTGTTTGGGTACCTGAGTTTTAGAATCTTCCATGACCTTGAACCAAGGGAAGAGTGCACTTGTTTTGCACGACAATGTTTCAAGCACATTCCACATATACTGAGTCTAATTGTTAAATAATAATTAATTGTTACGTAACCAAGGAACCAGTCATTATTGAAAGAAATGCTTTACATTCCAAATATTTGCAACATTTGTACGACTTGTACACCGTTACTCCTGCCTGTTTGTAAATAAAAGATGAATTTTTAACAAACTATTTCTATCATGTTTCTGCGAACTGTTGGATTCTACGGTGAACTAAAAATTTTTTCGAAATGTCGAAGCAGTTAATTATTCGTATCGATATATTGTTGTTATTATATACAGGAAATTGTTGTTGAAGATATTTGTAAAACAATTGGAAATCGCATTCGCAAGAATTCTACAACTGGTTCAGCATTATCGTGGCTGTAGAGTGTATATATATATATATATATTTTACAAATAAATTTTAAATATGTGAATTCGAACGTTAAATTGTGCATCGTAGTAAAATACTTTCAATATGTAATAATTATACGAAAGTTTGTTTGTTTATGTTTGTTTGGCGCGATAGGGTCGGTTTATACTAATGTGTAAGCCGCTTGAAATTTCGCTTTCTTCTTTTTGACATACACTATTTATAAAAAGAATCAAATGTTACGGAGCATTGATTCTTTTTATATTAAATAATGTTTTGCAAACGGAACGTTCGAATCACGTTTATATTCTGAGATATTCGACTGTAATGGTTGGTTAAGCGTCGAAACGTGTTAGTTATTTAGGTTTAGATAAAGTATATCAAAGGAAGTTTTAGATTGAGTCGGAGATAATTTTTTTTTTGTTTCTTCAACAAAATTAACAGGCATACAAATGTAATGTGCAATTTTATGTTTCAATTTTTAAAGTCCAAATATTACAAAATGGCGAAGTTGCTCGTTTGTTTCTTTCAAAACCTTACTTTCAGGGACATCGACGGCCAGCCGCCATTATTGCAGAGGACTGGAACATATCCGAAGTGAGAAATTCTAGTTGATTTACCAGTAACAATGTATTGTTTAACACCTAGCGTATGATCTTTAAAAATTTCCAAATATTATGGAAATGTCAGCGGTTTGCACAGAATTTGTTATTATGCATTGTATAAAGTTAGACGTTGAGTACCGTTATATTAGTTTCGACGACTATTTCAATCTTCATAGAAATACTTCTTGGTATTTCTTTGGCACTCCTTTGACAGTGAAACTGGTGGTTCTTGACACAACGTTGATCTATCAATTCACAATTTTATAATCTTCAGCATTTAAATTTGTCAAGAATGTTCAATATAAGATATTCTTTACTAATATTAAAATATGACAGACATACTTATTGAAATTTCTTTGGCACTCTTTTCACAGTGAAATTACTGGCTTTTAAGACAAGGTTGATCTGTTAATTGACAATTTTTCGAATCTTCAGCATTTAAATTTGACACCAATGTTTAATATAAGGTACTCCCTAATAATGTTAAAATATCACAGGGATACTTATTGGTATTCCTTTGTTACGCTTTTCATAGTGAAATTGACGATTCTGAATACAACGTTGATCTTTCCAATCGGCGATTTTCATTTTTCAAACTCTGCTGACTGCAGCTACGGATTGATATGTTCCATTTTCCAAATGTTGTTAATAGGAAATACCAATTGGTCCCTTTTATTGTCAAATGTCGATGACCTGCGATGTTAAATGACATCTTAGGTATCTTAACACTAGAACGACGGGGTATTAAACTATACTAATATACCCTGCTTTATAATAATAACAAAGTTTCAATTATTCAAAGTTTGTATAACTTTTATGTCAATGCATGTTTTAATGAAAAAATTCATGTAAAAAGTTTTTGTGCACACATTTTTATACTTCCAATAACTGTCAAATAAGAAGTCAGTAACGTGCCATTTTGACCCGTTCCGTCGTTCTAGTGTTAATTTTCTTCACTGAATTCACTGATCTTCAATAAAATCCATTTGTTTCATTATATTCGATCAACAATGTATTAGCCCTTTACACTCGAAGTAATTTCATTGCAAAATAGAAACAATATTTTCGCCTATAATAGCTTCATTTATACATTGTTTATTTCCTACCGTACATATAAAATTATTTACTATTACTCGTACTATAATATTAACATTTCTATCGATTTCTCAACTGCAAAGCAAGCGATGTAGAAATTGTTTAATTAACAGTATGGTAATCTGTAGTGGCGCCTTAGAGGCGCCATTCGAGTGCTATGGTTTAAACCTCCGTCGGTAGAGCCTTGGTCCATTTTGACCAGCAGTATCAAAATCGTCATTTAATTACACGGTTTCTAACGATTAAATAAAAGTCACATTACTATCAACTTAAAGACTATTTCGCGTACAGGAAATATGAAAAATATGTTTAAAAAATTAGGTAAATAATATACGAAAGTAAAGATCTTCGCTTTAGCAGTCAGAATCATTTGATGGCATCGGAAGACGTAAAAGCGTCAAGACCAATGATTCAATCAAGATCAACGGGGAGAGCAACGATAAATAACAACAAACGCTGAAATATTATCGAAAAGAGACACAACAGCGGAGGATCGATCTTCAGTTTCGTTACACGATAGAGACGAAGGGGTCTAACACCGCGGGATGGTTCCGTCAAATCCCCCGCAAATAGGGTGTAATGCCTACGGGGAAGAAAGGGGTTTCGCTCGGGGGAACGACGAGAAGAGAAACGGGGGTAGGAAAAAAAAAGGAGAAAGTATACTTAAATCGGACGATCGACAGTTCCGGCTGATTCGCCCGGTTGAGCAAAGGAGAAAGAAAACGTAGGAAATGGGGTAAGGTCTTAAGGGTTGTTTTCAGGCCTCCGAGTCCCGAAATTCTGGGGGTTGACGCGGCCGCGAAGGCCTCCGGTAGTCAAGGGATTACAAACCCGCGAGCCCGAAAGTAAAAAGGGAGTTTTTGTTTGAGAGCCTTTTAATTTTTAAGCCCGGCTAGACTAGTAATGAATTCGACGACGTTCTCATGACGTCAGGACAGCCTCTATCGATCGCGTCCTCAAACACGCTGTGCCAGAGGATGCGCTTGGCATTACCAGAGGATTAAGTGCCCTGCCTTATTCCTCCGTAAATAAAGAAAAATCATGGACGGCGATCGCCGAGTGTCTACCGACACCCCCGCGTCTTCAGGGTTTGCCGAGCTCATGGTATTCGAGTCCTCCGAACAGCAGAGTTTGGTCTTCAACGATTTCCTCCTGCCTTTCGAATCGTAGGAAAACCTCCACTTCCGAATCCCTGCCGACAACATTTTGGCATTTGTTACACAGCAAGTCAAATAAATCATTATTTATTTCTGGGAATATAGAGGAATAACGAAAAATCAGCATTATAATAATATTTATCGTAGTTAGAAGTAACTCGGTATTCTTGGCTCATGGTATTCGTGTCCTCCGAGCAGCAAAGTTTGGTTTGGATTAGGTGGTGGCAATCGAATCGTAGTAGAGCCTCGACTTTCGAATCCTCGCCGTCAATATTTTGGCATTTGTTATACAGCAATTCAAATAAATCATTATTTATTTCTGGGAATATAGAGATATAACGAAAAATTAACATTATAATTATATTTGTCATAATTAGAAGTAACTTAAGAAATGTTTTTTCAATCATTAATGTCTCCTCGTTTGGCAATGACGAAGAAAATAGATTGACTCGGCTTTGCACCGGTCCGTAAACGAAATGTTTACGTGGAATGTTCAAGTAGTATATTTAAATCTAGAATTTTTAAATTAAATTAAATTTTTAAAAATGTTATTGAACGTCTTACCACTCGGTTTTTCGCAATTTGTCAAACGCAAAAACACACAGGTGGTAGCAGATTAAATATGAAGTCAATTGCTCCAAATTAATTTTAAAAAATCATTTCCTTTTTAAATGACGATTCGTCAACGCGTCAAGCGGCGAAAAATTTCAGTGTTGGCCAATCGACGGTGCAGAAAATAAGAAAAAATACTGTAAAAGTATTATTAATACTATCTTTAATGTGATATACTAAATGCATGAACATATCAATCGTTAGAAAACTAGTTTTATCGTTTAATTTTATCGTTACTAGTTTTGATACTTGATAAATTTCGAAAAATTATAATCGGAGGATTGGTGCTTGTGCAAAATCAGATATCTGTACGTTCATTGCGAAAAAATGTTGCATTTATGTTTTAACACTAGAAAACTACCGAACCAGTCAAAATTCCTGTCAAAAACCCAGTCAAGGTTCCTGATTTTCTCGTTTACAATTACTGAAGTAATAAAAACATTTTCATCAGAAAGTTTTTTGAATTTGTTCATTGAAGCAGACATTACAATAAAAATTGTACAAGACCTGAATGAATGCAATTTTGTCATTATTACAAAGCAATATACATCGGTCGGATTTATTACTCAGTAGTTCTAGTGTTAATATATTCGTTCTGCCGAATCGCTTGTTGCGAATGTTTTATATATACAATATAAATAAAGAATACTTTTTATGCGTGTATTACGTCCTAGCAGAGTGCTGTCTTATGTTAATCGTCTTATTACTTCTAGTGTACTATGAATTGAAGTTTAGCGAATTCGGATATTAAGTCCATCCCATAGCTAAGCAGTGGCACAACTAAATAGGCAAGATGGGGGATGCGAAACTTTTGACAATTACATAGTAAATGCTCTTGAATGATTCTCGAATTGTGGTTGGGATCATAGTCTTGATAAATCCTAAGATTACATCAAACTTCGATATTTATCGCATCGAATGTCTTGAACTGCAATATAATGTTCTGAAGAACGCTATAGTACACAGATAGCGCTTTACAAGAAGAAACGTCATAATTAACATACATTATGCGAAAGTCAAACTGTAGATAACGCATAATTTATTGTTCTTATGTTTTTGAGATAACTGTACATTCTCTGTTCTTATTAATTATAGTGTTACGTGAATTAACAAAGTAATTTATTTAACAAAGCAACAATTGAAAACTTAAAATGTATGACACATAATTACCCTTTGACCTTTTTTTATTCTCCAGATCTCAGTTAAGTTTAGTGTAACAAATATATTAATGTACAAATTTATTTTGAAAAATGAACAAATAATTTTTAACATGGCAGTGGAAGTGTTAATGCAAATATAAGTCTTTTTTTGACTTTTTTATACATAGCAATGTTGTTATATCAGCACTGACAATTGTTACATATGAAATATAATAATTTTACACAAAATGCACTTTTAATTAAAAAGTCAATGTACCATATCTGTATTGTTTAGTAAGTTTAATTTGTATTCAAAACCCTATGGCTACAATAATTCTCACAATACTCTAAATAATTCCTAAAACTGCTCTAAATTGTTTTCCTAACAACATTGCAGTTTATTTTTACACATCAGCATACAATAATGTATCTACACCTGATCTACTACATATGCAAAATAGAGATTTGCCAGATTAATTGCAAACAACGAACCGCAGATAAAAATGCTATATTTCATAATTTTAATGAATCAAAAAACGATGCAGACAAGCTTCTTAATTGTTCCAATGCCTATAGTTTTATTTTTCACTCACTCATTATTGCCATAAATGTGTAAAATCCGCAGTCTATTTTCATTTACTCATCGCATATAATTAGACCGATATTAATTCTTTTTTTTAAACAATTGCCAAGTAACGTTGCATTGTTACCGTGAAGAAATAACAGCTGCTATGCATAACCGTGCAATTTTTTTAAATAACAGGCCGCATGATCAATGAATTCGCATTACGATTAGCATTGTAAATTTCTATTTTGTTGTGCAAGATGTTCAAAAACAGGAAGTTGCTCGCATTCCGCAGCTTTCGCGCAGGCTGTCCGTCGAAGACGTCGCGCGAACGTTCAAGTCAGTTTCGCATTACGAAATTTTGTCGTTGTGTGTACAGAGTACATTGTACATGACCCTGACCCATCTTTCATATAGACCTCATCAGCGTCTTCTAAGTTGCGGTACAGTCCGATCTAGACTATTATCGACAATGCGCGTCGAAGAAGGATGGAAGCGTAAGACACGGATGACCGGAAGTGGCCGGTTTCGACCGCATCTTTCTGCTATTTTTGACCGCCCTTACTTGCTGAGAATCAATTATCATTACTTTAAGATAGTAATCTTGACCATTTTTTATTGCTGTAGATTAACACTACCGAGCATTAAAATTAACTGGTGTATATCGTCTTTTAAAATAGCCAAGGTTCAATTTATTTGGATTATTTGCGACTTTCAGTGTGAAGTATAATTGAACACAGAGATCTATTGTATCGATTCCTATGGAAGCAATCTTAAAACTTTAATAACTGTAAATTGAACACTCTCTTGACCTGAAAATGACTCGTTATTGACTTCTTATTTGACAGTTATTGAAATTATTAGAATGTTCTCACGAAAAGTTTTTCCATAAACGTTTTCATTAAAGCGTATATTAACATATAAGTTATATAAACTTTGAATAATTGCAATAATTGAATAACTATTAATTAAATGAATAATTGCCGACTGCATAGTTATTGAAATTATAAGAATTTTCCCACGAAAAGATTTTACATAAACTTTTACATTGAAACGTCTATTCACCTCAAAGTTATACAAACTTTGAATAATCGCAACTATATTATTATTATTATAAGGGAGTGTATATTAGTATTGTTCATTGCTCTGTCGTTCTAGTGTTAAATTATTTTAATCTCTTCATAATTTGTCAATCAGCCAGACATTTGTACCGTAAAGGTATAAAATCCCATCTAACCATTCAAAACACTTCTGTGTTTATAATAAAAACGAATAGATAAAATTAATTAAGATACTTACCCCTGAATAGTATAATGTTTGTTCTGCCTATATAATTGAAGACTAAACGATCCAAATGAGATTTATGATATGATAGCAAAATTTTCTACTTTGATTGAGGTTATCAAGTTTGTCCACAATTAAAGAAATTCATTGAATCAATTTGTACAACGGCAATTTTGTAATAATTTTAGAATAAAAAATCTAAGAAGGGACTTTTGGCCCACTATGGTAGGTTTAAAGCGGCGTCCATGTTATAAATAATCTTTAGATCATTACGCTTTAGTTCACCGTGTAAAACTTAGTAATATAAATTACATGATTGAATACTTATTGTTTTACTGATAGAATATATATATATTATAGAATTTAACATTAGAAATACCTAATGGCTCAACATGACTACTTACTGATTTTTCTTTCACTTTCTCTTGGGATTGTAAGAATGTTTCCATAAAAACTGTTGTATGTGAACTTTATTATTAAGGCACACATTAACATCACAAATGGATGCAGTATTATTGCTATTATAAAAGGATGTATGTTAGTTTAGTTCAGTGCTCGGTACTTGTACTGTTAACATGATACACATGTACGACATTGAGCTTTAGAAAATTTACAAATGAAATACGAATGTTATGGAAATTGTTTATAAATTAATTTATGTACATTTGACTGTTTCAATTAATCTGGTTGTGGTAGAAAATTACAGAGTATGGAGAAGAATAAGAGGACGATAATTTAACAGTTGTAAAGTTAAGGACAAGGTTCTTTCAAGATTATCGTGTGCTTCTATTATACTTGACCCTGCAACGTTTCCCATAGTTACGTTCTCCTCCTCGTTGCACACTTCGAATTGTGTAGAATGTGCCAGAAAATTTTGTTTCTAGCTAAAGTTAAACAAAATGTGACATGGTAGCTAGACAAAATGGCTTCGCATACAACGTGTTAATCCGACGATATTTTTTAATTACAAATCGACAATAGTTTTTCATATATTGAGACTGCACATGAATTTTCGTAATTCCAAAGAATTTACTCGTATTTGTAACCATCAGAAACTCAAACGTTTGAATTTTAATTTGATTGAATTTTCGAATGTTGAGATGTATAAGCAGTTTGATTGGACAGAATTGAAGTGACCGTAAGAATATTGCGGAACTGCCAAATCCTAGCGTCGAGTCTCGACGAATAAAAGGCCATTCGCCCTCGAGAAAAACGACGATTAGCATTAGCTGTGAGTAATAATAATGATTCTAATCCAACTCGTCCGGCCTTGATTCTTCTATTCTACGAATGCTGCGTAATTTAGCGAAGCAAGTGGGCTGTAGCGTTCAGCGCGCCTAACGAAATTTCTCAGCACATTAATATTTCCTTTATTGTTTACCGGAACTCTAGATTAATATAAATGATCACACTAAACGGCCCGTTTCCTCTCTTCTTTTAACAGTCAACGTTTTCTCATTGGAAAAACTTGTTCATTGCTTCAACGAATCAATTTTCTATTGACGAAACAGTAACGTAGACCTTGCTCGATTGCACATATAAATGTATCAACATTTTTATCATAATTAAGATTTAGACGAAATGAATCATAATCACGGTTAAACATTGGATTTTTATGTAAAGCAAAAATGTTTCTTATGGAGTTAAATATAAACTGATTACATCCATTAACAAATTTAATGCTAATATTCTTAGATTTTGTAATTTTTCACTACTTTATATTTCACGTTGTAAATTTATTGATGAATCCATAAATATCCGCAGTCTAATTATGACTCGTCTTAAATGAACGTAATTGTGATTGAAAAGGAGCCGTTTGCAATCGGACATTATAAAATAATAAATGAATTCATTAAAGTTATTAATGAATAGAAAGAGATGCTGAAAAATTCTGAATGTACTCAACTTACGTCTTTCCAGTCGATTTGCAATTTTTCAATCAAGAAATAGTTGAATAATATTATTATAATGTTCTCTTTAAAATGATATCGTTCGAATGAACAGGTGTTTCTGTTGACAGGCGCAGTTGACTTGCAAGTTTTCCATAAAGAAATTATTAAACAACATTGCAAATAATATTAGATTAAAATGGTATCGCTCGAATAGACAGGTTTTGTATAAGATGCAGTCGATTTGCATTTTTTCAACAAAGAAACAGTTGAACAATACTATCATAACGTTGTATGCACATGATATCACTCGAATTGAAAGGTGTTTAGGTAAATAGATGCAGTGGACGTGTAATTTCTCAATAAAGAGATTAATGAACACTATTATAAATACTACATCATACAAAGCAATAAGTATTTTATAAACTTAACTGATTGAATTCCACGTAAAAGAGATCGATAGATTCACTCTTGTAATCAAGGCCATTAGTATTTTGATACAGATAGCGTGTTTTTTGAATTTGGTGCAGAAGTACTCGGGGGACAAGCACATTTTATCGATAAAAGCGTAAAAGAATGATTGAATCATGAAGACAGCAAACATAAACATAGCGTTTAAAAATAAAAAGTAAAACAATCTTAAATTTGAAAAAGAAAGAATAATAATAATTAATATTAATTTATATTAATATATAAATTGTGGAAAGTAAAATTCGAATGTTACAGAATGTTTAACATTTGCAATTTTGTTGGGAAAAAAATCAGTAAAGCCTGAATTTTAAAAAATAATAATCATAAGAAGTGTTGAAAGTAAATACTAACGATCTAAATGTTACAGAATATTTACGAATTATTTGCAATGTCGTGACGAAAGAGAAAATATTTAAATTTGAACACCCAATGAAATTTTTCTTCTTCCCTCACAAAAATTCGTGCAAAATGTTTGCAAAACGAGTGGAAAATATAAATAGCATTTCATCATAAACTTAATTGTGTAATACTTCGTCGAAGTCTCGATATTGTTTAAGAATACCAGCAGCCGTGTGTCGCCATCGTAAATCCACTGCGTTCAGATTTATCACAATGAAACTGTAGTCAGAGTCTCTATCGACTGATATTTTCGACTGTTTATCAGCTAATATGTGTCTTTTCATAATTTTCTATACAGTGTATTATCGCCCGAAGTATCAGCAAGGCAAACAGTAACTTCAGCGAAAAGAAACTAATATTTAAGCTTGTAAAAAGATCTGAAGTTGCATACTCTCAAGCCAAGTTATTGCAAAATTCAAAATTTCTAACCCTTCGCTGATATAATGTATAAAATATGAAGTATTATACTACAACCTTTCTAGAATTGATTATAAATTTTTTTCTGGTATTTTTAAGTATACAGTTTAAAACTAAATAATAATAAATATAGTAATATTTGAATATATCATTTATAGAATAACATAAATATAATAGATAATATTAAATAATTCGATGAGAAATTATATTCATCCGCTTAACAGAACCATATTACTTTTAAAAAATTATTTAAAGTCATCTTTGCTTAATGAACTGTTAAATAATTGCATCGTACTAACTATACCAAGGTAACGTAGTCAATTGTATTTTAGTGAAAGGGCGAATGAAATATAAACGGTTTCAATATTAAGAAGAATAATACTATCTCAATTAAAAATGCTTAACTCTTTTTAAAAAACTAGAAGACGTTATTAATATTAATATTAATTACTAAATTAAAAAGCTAAGTTTATATTAAAAATTACTAAAATTAATTAATACTAATATACGTTACTACTAAATATTATTAATATAAATTACTATCAATATAAATTACTAATAATATAAATTACTATTAATGTAAATTACAATCAATATGAATTACTGTCAATACAAGTTACTGCCAGTATAAATTACTATCAATATATATTACTACTAATATAAATTATTATTAATATAAATTACTATTGACGTAAATTACTATTAATATAAATTACTATTGTTGTAAATTACTATTGATATAAATTAGTGTTTATTTAAATTACTATTGATATTAGTTAATATCAATATTAATATCAATTACTATTAATATAAATTACTATCAATATCAATTTCTCTTAATATTAGTTAATGTTAATATGAATTACTATCAATACCAATAACAATCTGAAACTTCAATATATCGGTTAAGGGTTAAGAAATGAAGGGATCCGTTCTCGGTTGACATAAACGTAGTAGCATTTTACAACGCGTTATCCGGAAATGTAACCGACGCAACTTGCAGAGATAGTTTGACTAATATTAATTGCGGTCTCTGCGACGTTTGTTTTTCGCCGTGAGTGGCGCAAGAGGATCGGTCGGCAATTAAAAAATTTCATGTGCGTATCAGGCGATTGTTCTATTTGCTGCGATAAAACGCGTTGGTTGTCTTCAACGGCGCGTTATGAGGCTCCAACATTGTATTGCAAATGACGCGGGATTTGATCAGAATCGTGCATAAATATCGAGCACGGTGATTTCATTCGTATATCAAGATGAATTAAATGTAGGCTATTTTATTCACGTCAACGACGATCGCTAAAAATGTAAACACGATCGCCGACTGTACGTCACAATGCAATGGGAGTCTTGGCTACGGCACTGCGACAAATAAAAGTATAATACTCGCTGGCGCTTGTATAATGTCTACTGTTCTACAGATACTGTATAATCATCTATACGAATCTACAGATACTGTATAGTCGTCTGTACGATTCTACAGATACTCTACAATCCCACAGATATTATAAAAAGGTACTCCGTATAATGCACGTTTTATGCATGCATTTTATATACTGAGTACTGCATATACTGCATGCTGTATACATATACTGTACATACTGTATACTACACATACTGTGTATCATGTACACTGCATATACTGTACATCCTGTACACTGCAACTGTATACTGTGTATAGTGTATATTCTGTATACAGCATATACTGTACCGTATGTCCTATATAATGCATATACTGTATATCCTGTATACAGCACATACTGTACCCTATAATGCATATACTGTATATAATATTTTTATATTATATTATAGTTAATATAGCTAATAGTTTTGATTCTAGATTAGTTTATAGTTAGTACAGCTAATAGGTTTGATTCTAGTTTAGTTTATAGTTAGTATCGCTAATAGCTTTCATTCTAATTTCTAAAATTTAACTTATAGTTTAGTTTTTAATTCAGTTTATAGTTACTGTAGATTGCAGTCAGCTCAGTTCGCTCTTTAGTTCATAGTTTAGCTTGTAATTAGTCTAGTTTGGAATTTAGTTTATAGTTACTATAGCTTACATTCTAGTTTCTAATTTAGTTTATAGTAAATGAAAATTGCAGTTATCTCAGATCACTGCTTAGTTTATAGTTGAGATTGTAGTTAGTATAGGTATATGTATACTTTATAGTACAAATTAAAATAAGTATACAGTATATACCGTGTATATTGTGTAATACTATTGTGTACATATATATATATATATATATTTTTTTTTTAATCAAAATGCTTATCAACATTTGCTTCCTATTATTGAACATTTCGCAAAGAACATGCCAATTAATTTGTAAATTTTCTAAATTTCTAAATTCGATCTAGAAATGCTTCTGAATTAGACCTCAAAGAAAAGTGTCGAAACGTTCCGCAGAACATTTTCTTTTCAGCGTTTCCTTGAAATTCTGAGGAACGTGGAACGTTTAGCAATCAGATTAGAAAAAATAAAGGTATCAGGCTGTAATATTTCGCACGGCGACAAGTCGAGATTGTGTACTAATTTATAACAGTCTTATCGTAGACGTAAATTTTCACCGACGGCCAAAACATTCGACATGTGTTTGCAGACATGCGAAATCGTCGCGAGGAACACGTTTCCTGCCAGTCATCCAGAAAGACGTTGCTTTTAAAAACCGTTCAATGACTCGTGCCACGTTTATTTCATCGAACGACTTACGCGCAATGCATACGCGAAAATACGTTTCGTTAGAATGAACCATGATTTTAAGGATTACGAATAAGGACATCGGAGAATTTATCAGCAGATCTGTTAAAGAAACAATAAACAGTCTGCTCCCATTTCGTTTTTACATTCTATGTTTTTATTGATCTTTTTAGTAAATCTCCCAGGCTCGATCAGATTAGATTTTTCCGTCTTTAGTATGTTATCTTTGGTGCTCGGTGGAGAGATCGACGATTTGCCAGACAACATATTATGAATATATCTTGGATCGATTTAACACTAGAACTACCGAGTAATAAATGCGACTGATGTACATATTATTTGGTAATAATGACAAGACTGCATCTATTCAGACCTAGAAGCTTTCTAATGAAGATACTTCGATAATTTCTGGAATTGTGAATGAAAAAATTACGAACCAGTCGTTTTGATTGGTCCGGTAGTTCTAGCGTTAAAATAGTAGTCAAAATTCAAATATTACATACTTGCGTGTTAACATAATTTTAACAGAGTTTAATTAAATTTCATTCCAATAACGATATAACAATTTATTTTAAATATGTTCTCTATACAGAATATATTTATATAGTTGTTACAGTTGTTGATACAGTACTATATTCTACTATAATGTTTTATTACACCATGCATGGAGTTTCTCACTCTAAATCGAAGCTACTTATCTTAACCTTCAGTTGGAAGATCGGATTTTATCAATTTTCGCGAATTTCATCTGACTCGACAATAAAGGACGTCTTCCCTAATAATTTATGATCCATTTTACATAAAGCGTGATTAACATTTCCTCTATCTTAAGTTGTTAATTCCATTTTAGAAAATATTGTTTGAAATGAAGCACTGTCCTCGAAAGCTCAGGTTAAAATTTTAACAAGTGTACTATACTTAATGAAGATAACATTTTCAATTTTATAAAGAAGATATTTATCTTAAATAAAATGCATACTTTATAATATTGATAGATTTACATAAGATTTTATGTTAATAGATAAAAATAATTATAATCTTTTATTTTAAAAGTTTCACTCTCAATCAGAAAGTGAATTTTCTTATAAAATGAAGGAATAAAGTGGAAACCAATGTTTGGTTTATTGAAACTTAATCACGTTTTTAATAAATGATTAATATGTATGTGAGATCTTTTCGAAATATCACTCCATTAGATGTTTAATTAAACCATAAAACAATTGCCTAAGGAGTGCCTAATCATTTTTAACAGTGTTTCGACTGTTATCCGAAGAGTTAATATTTAAAAATTTGTTTGATTAGACCGTAAGTGAAGTATAAGGTGAGATTTATGGCACTTTAAACCTTGTAACATCTAGACATTGTCGCCGTGTGTACATCGAGCAAACATACACTATTTCGAATTTTTCCATTAAATGTGACTCTTCTTATTACTTTTAATAAATTCTGTAGTTTTTATTCCTGACACTGAAAAAATCTATATTCTTTGTTAATACTTTATATAGCGAAAGGTGTATCGGTTGTGTTCACAAAATCTATATTCATGTGTGGTAAATTGCAAACAAAGTTGTGTAATACTTTTGGTACGCAAATATGGATGCCAAAGTGAAATTACATCAGTCGTTCATGTGATATTTTTAATATTTCCTACAAATGCGAAATCGATTTTTAAATCGTTGTGTAACTAGCATAGAGCATAAATAGTATAATATATGTATATACCAAAATCTTGAACATTTGACACCTAATTACAATTTAAAAAACAATTGACTACCTCTTGTATCACGAGACATTCTACATAAAAATGGTGAAATATTAAAATATTTTCCAAAATCGTATTTTAACAATTTCACAATACATATATCAAAATTTATATAGAAACGTTAAATGGCATAATTTATGCATGTACCGAAACGTTAAAAATTTGTCACCTAATTACAATTAAAAAAATAATTAGTTATATATTCTCCTGTGAGAAACGACGAAATATTAAATATAACGTATACTAAGTAAAAGAATGTGTTTCAATTTGATAAGCTGATATGATAACATCGCATAACGTATTCATTGTATGTAGAGTGTAATAAATTGCAGCATTCGCAATGCATAATAAAGTTTATATTGCATTTTTATGTGAATAGTATCTGCAACTAACAACAAATATAAATTCGGTTTCTAAACGAAACGAATGCACGAATGTATACATATAACATGCTACTCTATTTACTATTCGAGTATCTTGATTTCAACTACTATAGATCAAGTCGCGGGAAAATACGCCACCGTAAGCTCAGACACGTGCATTCGGTAGGAATCGAGTATGGTTATTAATATCGCTTAATTATCGCAGCGACAGTGATAAACAGATTTTAATCGATTTCACAACTTATTCCACTGTATATCTTCCAGTTCAACTAATTTATTTCGGCATAACAACATGGCGAATGGAGTAAAAAGCGACGAGCACATAATTCAAAAATGAAATTTAATTAATTCCATCGAACTATGGTAAACCATAATTTCTACTTTACTTGCCACATTTTCTTGGTCTTTAAAATGGAATCAAAGTAGGGAGTCAGAAAGCATATAACTCCGAATTTGTATAATTTTTACGTTAAATAGAATGAAATTACTTTTATATAATTGTCGTTTAAGTGTACATGTAAAGTCTTAAAACGTCGAAAGTTTAGAATTGAAATCGTAAAAAGTGCATGTAAATAGCAAAATGTATTTGAAAGTTTATAAAATGGCTAATGAAGGAGATTTATTATTACGCAAAGGATAAGTTATAAATTGCATCTTAGAACACATTGAACTTTATTTAATTCGTACAGTAAGGGCTTAGTTTTCTGTTCCAACGGTGTAAAAGTTAAATCCATTTTAATCATCTTCAGCAAGTTTTTATTATTATCAAAAGCTAAGAGAATCCATGACAAAACACCTTGCTGATCTTAAACTGTCTAAAACTGTCCATGAATTCATAGAATTGCAAAGGACGCGTAGACAATGATCAGATTTATTACTTTTGAACATCCTCAGCAACTCTATTCTCCTTAGAGCATAACATCCTCAGTAAAGCATAAACATGTAGCAGAGATTCCAAATTGGCTATCCACACTAATTTTTAACGTTTGCTCATAGGCCTACAAACAATGATATAACTGATTAACTTTAGACATTCCTAGCAACTATTGTACTCAATGACTAACATCCTCAGTAAAACACAAAAGTGTAGCAGTGACTTAAAATTCTCTATGCATAAAAATGTTTTACATTTGTTTATAGACCTACAAACAATGATCTGACTGATTAACTTTAGACATCCCCAGCAACTATTATACTCAATGTATAGTATCCTCAGTAAAATGTAAAAATCTACAGATTTCTAAAGTCATTACGGACGCGAATTAACATTCGCTCAAAAATCAACATACTGGCCAATTTTACGAATCCTCAGCAATTTCAAGTACTGCCTTGATAACCTAACATGTTCCCAAATAAAAACATAAACGTCCCACGATGATTTCAATTTCCCAAAATCGCTGCACACGAATTTATAAGAGTCCGAAGACCCGTAAACAATGATTTACCAAAACCACAGAAATTCAAATGACAAATCATAGAAAAATCTTCGTCCTTTTCTGCGTTATGCATCCCTAATCCAAAACGGTATAACGTAACAACCGAAAAAAATTGGTTTGTCGGTGGAACGGACGTCGGCGTCTGCTCTCGTTCCGTTAACTAACGACGACAGTGCGCGAGGTCGATCCGTTCTTCCATCGAAAATTATATTTCAGCAATTAACCGGCTGCTATTAGCTGTATGAGATGTTTGGTGTGCGCCATTAGCAATGCGCGGGAATAGACGGAAGAGTTTACCGGGCGCGTTAGTGTGCGCATGTGTGTACATCACGTCGATTCTATTAAATCATAATGGGTTCACAATGTGAGCCTCTGCTGGCGGAGGTTGACTAGGAACGAACATAGACACCATACCTAAAGCCGAGATCTCGTCTATCTCGTCAAGATCCGTAACTGTAGACCCGGTCCTCCTCGGAAATGCCAACCGAAAAGAAACAAAATGGCTGAACCAGAAGGTCCTCGGAAGAGTTGTGTTAATCCTCCACCCTGATACTTGCTGAATAATTGCAGAAATTGCTACAATCTATCCGTAAATTTTTAGAAAGATTCACAGAAAATTAAGAAACATTTTATTTCGATCGTTAACAGTAAACCTACCATAGTGGGTCAAATGACCCTTTTTCCAATATATATTTTACAATTATTGAAGTTACAAAATTACCTTTACAGGAATCGATTGAATAGATTTCATTCTTCGTTCGTATATTGTAATAAAAATTGTATACAATCTGAATTGGTTAAATCTCAGCTTTTTTATAAGCCAATATACGCTAATCAATTTTGATGCTCGGTAGGTTCTGACTTACTACGATTGGTCGAATGACGCTTTTCAGAAATATTGAAGTTATAAGGTTGCCTTCGTAGAAATCGATTGAACAGTTCTCTTTCTTTAATCATACCGCCTAAGGAATATTTAAAATAATCGAGCTAAATTGAATCTTGGCATTTTTATCAGATACTATACACTAGCCAACTTTAAGGCATAGTAGATTCTATTTAAACTTACCACAGTTGGTCAGTTGGCGCTTTTAAGATTTTTTATTGTACGATTATTAAAGCTACAAAAAGCCTTTGCATGAATTCATTCAATATATTTCATTATTTATCCACATATTGTAATGAAAACTGCGCAAAGCCAATATGGATTAAATCTTAGCATTTTTATAAGATAATATACACTAATCAATCTTAATGTTCCGTAGGTTCTGACTAGACTCACCACGATGGGTCAAATGACGTTTTTCAAATTCGTTACAATTATTGAAATTACTAAAGTACCTTCACACGATTCACTAGATTTTTTTATTCAATCATATATTGCAATGAAAATTACAAATAATCCAAATAATTTAAATCTTGGCATTTATAAAACAATATATACCAGACAATTTTAATACCCTGTAGGTTTACTATTAAAGGATCATTCTCGTGATTAAACTGTAGATTTTTACGCAAAGTTAAAATTGTCTTCAATTACAAGCTACAGGAGCAACACAGACGTTTTTTCATGAATACATTAAGGTAGAAATAATGCAACATTTAAATTTTTCAAGGGTCTCCACCATGTTTGAAGTTGATCTATTCATTTTCGTAGCGAGTGCATTAAACTCAGACTCTCTTCATTACATCGCGAGTTTGACTTTTGTGCATTTATTGCACCCTTCGTTGTATCATTATTTGTTCAATGAAATATTTAACGAAATCCAGTGCGATGTTTATTTTTAATTTTGAACTCAATTCGTTAAACTTTATACCGAGTCGCTTTTAAGCAGCCATGGATGCAATAAATGCATACAATGTTTATTTTATTTCCAACTGTCTTTTACACTGAAACGACGAGTATTTGCATAAATACTCGCAGTCTATTAAAATAACACGACGTCATTTGTGTACCGTATTTAAAGATGTTTCTTTATCCCTTTCTCGTTTCAATTACTACCTTAAAAATAACCTGACCTATATTATATCGAACGTTGATTAAAAGAATTACGCAATCCCTATGTTATCTTCTTCGACATAGATTATTTGATTACGCGATCGGTTCGAAAATCAAATTAGAAACATCATTTGCCAGAAAACCTTCCGAACTGACGCCCAGGGTGTGGATGAAATCCAACCCGCCTGCATCTTCCGATTGTAATTTCTCCAGTTACACGATAAGTTTACCGAACCTGGTCCATCGTCGATTTTCATTACATTCGTGGACATTTACTCGGCCGCCGGCACGCGGTTATTAATCGTCGCGATGAAATTGCATTTCGAGGAGGCGGAAGAGATTGGCATGGCGCAAGGTGGAATTGTAATTTAAGTGGCTCGGTGCTCAAAATTTAATACGCTTAATTCATTTACAACGGACTGGAATATTTACATGTTCGAGAACGACGAAGATCGTAATCAGTCGTCGATCCGATAGCTACCGACGCGTTCGCAGCATTAACAGATACATCACCGATAAATCATTCATCACTCTCGCTTCTCGTACGAAAATCAACCCGAGAATCGACCATGTTCAAGAGCCGTACAACCGATACCTCGATACCGTCATCCGCCTATCTCGGAATGCCAGGTCTACCGTTCACGTAATTCTTTTTACAGTCTGTGTTTAATCGGTCCCGGTGCTCCAATCAGTTATCATTATCAGCAGCGCTTTTATCGAACAAAGATCTGAAAAGGAGCTAGATGAGGATAAGCGGATCGTCGGGTCGAGAAATAGGAATAGAGAGACGAAGAGAGATAGAGATAGAG
>CM052098.1:19045989-19063792 GCA_028453745.1 Agapostemon virescens
GCTACAAGAGGGAGATGTCGAGCGATTGCAAGAGAGGCAGAAAATGTGCCCGCTTGATAACAGCAACGCGGACCGAGGTACCGTAGATGCATCACAGTTCTCCGCGACGTGATCCTCTGTCGTCCGATCGATTCTTCAGGGTCGATAGTGGGGATCCTCGTGAGGACTTGAACGGTGGTCTCGTCTTTGTCGAGCGTCGGTGGTGACACCAGTTCGGCAAGAATATCGTTCGTTTTCGGACACGGGGTGCGCGTTTCCCGAACCTCCTCGCGAAACCCGTGATCTCCGCCGATCACTTCCGATCAGCTTCAGCCTCAGCGACGCATCTCGGATTCGTTTGGCCTCCTACCACGACACGGTTCCTCTTATCACGCGGGTACGTCCAAGCATCTTTCCCTTTTGCCACATTACTCGTGGACTCTCTTGATTTTTGGGACTCGCTTGTTGCGGCCATCTCGATTCGAATTCGGCAAACGCCAGCCCAACCCTCTCTTCGACGTGTAACGTGGTTCTGAGAGTATTCGATGTGATCCTCGAAGTTCTATTCGAGAACAAGACATTCTTTGTTGTGATCGCCTCGATTGAAACTAGGTAAACATAAGCTGGACAGGTCAATCTCCGATGCATAACATGGTTCTCAGCTAGTTTGACTGCGATTGTGATCCTGAACCTTCTATTCGAGAATAACGAACTGGCTGTCGCGGACACATCAATTAAATTCAGGTAAACATAAGCTCTACAATTCAATCTTGGATGCGTAACGTGGTTCTGAGCGTATTCGATATGATCCTTAAACTTCTATTCGAGAACAAGAAATTGTTCATTGAGACCGCCTCGATTGAAACTAGGTAAACATAAGCTGGACAGTTCAATCTTCGATGCGTAACATAGTTCTCAGCTGGTTTGACTGCGATTGTGATCTTGATCTTTTCATTCGAGAAAAACGAATTAGCTGTCGCGACCACCTCGATTACTTTCAGGTAAATATAAGCTGGACAGTATACTTGTCGATTTGTAACGTGGTTCTGGCGTGTTTGACTACGATTGTAATCCTCAACCTTCCATTCGAGAATAACTAATCGGTTGACACGGCCATCTTGATTAAAACCAGGTAAACATAAGCTGGACAGTAGACTCGTCGATTCGTAACGTGATTCTGAACTTGTTTGACAGCGATTGTGATCCTGGACCTTCCATTCGAGAATAACAAATCGTTCGTTGAGATCACCTCGATTAAAAGTAGATAAGCATAATCTGGACAGTCCTGTCATCATTGTGAATATGATTCTGAGCTTATTCGATAGGATTCTCAACCTTCTAATTCTTGAATAGTAAAATGCAATAGAGTCCGTTTTTGTTGATTTTAAAGTTGACGTCGATCATTTGACACTCAACTCCTAGTCTTCAATTAAAACTATCGATTCCTGAACATATTTGACCTAATCCTGAACTATCTAGCACTTGGATAGTCAATCCATTCTAACACATCAGTTCAAAGCATCCACTATCTTTGTAGCTTCTAGATTTGAATTGAAACTAGTTGGAAATAATCTGTGCAGTTTTCCTTCGATGCATAATCTATTCCTGAACATATTTCATCTGACCCTGAACTATTTAGCACTTCCATAACTGGACTATTGTAGCACATCAGTTCAAAGACATCCACAATCTTTCTAGCTTCTTGATTTCAATCGAAACTAGTTGGAAATAATCTGAGAAGTCTTTCTTCTATATATGTTTATACATCTTTATGTAATCTAAACGTTAACACCGAGAAAGTGGAGCCAGACCATGTCAATGAAGTATTAAAACGTTTCGAGTAGTAAAGTTCAAGAGCACATAAAAAAACAATTAACCAGCTTCTTTCCAGCTGGTTTGAATGAAAGTCTAGGAATTGAGTAACTAGATAATGCCTCTCAAATAGTAGGCCCAATTAAACCACACCAACTTGATCAAGTATTAAACCGTTACAAGTAGTAAAGTTCAAGTGCACGTAAAAAAAAGAATAATTGTCCGACTTATTGTCATCTAGTTTTAATTGAAGTCTAGAAGCTGAGTAACTAAGTGATGCGTTTGGACCCAAATTCCACCATTAAAGTATGAAAACGCTTCAAGTATCAATGTTCGATTGGCAGGGTGTAGGTCCACACTGACCCAAGATTTGACAGGCATAACCTACTTGCTTAGTTCTTAACGATTTCAATCAAGCCCTATATATTCCTTTACAACAACAAACTCGAAAGATTCAACTGAGGAGCCCTTAGAACCGTATTTGAACAAATCGACGAACAACTTTATAAATAGTTCTAACTACTGTCCTCATTGTAACCAACAAACCCAGCCGCCTTCCATTTGTTAACCTTTTGCACTCGAAACTGATTTAATTTCAAAACCTACGTTTTTCCGACTTACAATATTTTCATACCACATGATTCATTCCCTCTCATGCACATGGAGATTTTTTATATATCTTTTAAAGTAGAGTTCTCTCAGAGTTCCCATTTGAATGCTAAGGGCTAGTAGAGTAGCCACGGTGGAAGCCAGATGTTTCACGTATCTTATAGAAATTATAGAATCTTATAGAATTCTTTCAATGTTCTTATTTGAATGATGAGAGCTAATAAAGAAACTATCGTAAAGTTAGGCGTGCGATTTTCCGCAACTCGTTTGTCAGCATCGTCAAACTTCAGTCGGTTCAACGAAATCGTCGTCGCGACACGCGATACAAAATGTATTTACGTTTAGTGAGTGCTGGCTCATTAGGTGTGAGTGCTGGAGCGAGGAGTATCGCGAGTTTGAACGAGAGCTTGTTAAAACAGTCTGTCCGAATTCGCAGGTAGGTCTGTGATCGCGCGAGGATCGGGAGGAAGTCGGTTTCGAGACAGGGAATCTGACGGGGAATCTTCAGCCACGCGGCACCGAGCCATGGAGAACACGTGATCGTGTAGATCTTTGAGTAGGTAGATCTACTTGTTGGGTGGTTGACAAGGTGATCGAGGAAAGCGATGCCAAGGGCCGCGGGAACGGCGAAGGTATATCAAAAACGTGTGACCAGCGATTGAGGTCAAGCGGATCTCGAGCTGCTGCCGGGACGGCGTTGCCGTTTTGTTTTGTTGTTTTGACGGTGACTTGGTCAAGAATCCAGACCATGAAGAACAATACAAGTAACCACGAGAAGAACGGGCCGGAGAGTCTGAAATTGTTGAGGGTGCCAAGCACGCCGCCGACAACCCCAACGACACCTACCACGCCGAGCTCGAGAGGACTCGAGGACGTGTTCAAGGATCTGCCGATCACCGACGACACGTCTTGCGGGATATGGTGTTTCCGAGGACCGAACCTGCAGAGATTCGCAAACAAGAAGGCCTACGTGTTCCTATACGGTGTGCTCGGATGTATTTTCTCCGCCAGTTACGCGTATTTCAATGGCACCATCACCACCATCGAGAAAAGGTTCAAGATCCCTTCGAAGACTACAGGTGAGCTTTCAAGGGCAAGAAACAGTATTCTCGACGTATTGCGAACTCTCGATTAACGAGATCAAGCGATTGTTTTAACACTGAATGACTCTTTTCAGATTTTTTATTCTACAATTATTACAAAGTTGTTTTCGTAAGAACTGATTCAAAGAATTTCTTTAATTCCATAGAACATCGCAATAACAGTCGCACAAAATTTTCTTATCCTTGAATTATTAATATTATTATTATTATGGGCAAGCTTGAAAATTTTGCTAGCAAATCGCAAATATCAAGTTTATTTAACTTCTTTAGAACATTTGGATCGTTTAGTCTTCAATTATATAGGCAGAAGTGAACAAACATTATACTAGCCAGGGGTAACTATCTTAATTAATCTCATCAATTCGTTTTTAGAATAAATACAGAAGTGTTTTTTGAATAGTTAAGTAGGATGATGGAAGGATTGTAATCACTATACTGCGGATTTTATACATTTACGATGCAAATGACTACTTAATTGACAAACTATGAAGACATTAAAATAATTTAACACTAGAACGTCAGAACACTATACTAATATACATTGCTTGATAATAATGACAAGGTTGCAATTATTCAAAGGTTGTATAACTTTTATGTTAACATACATTTTAATGAAAAAGTTTATGTAAAAACTTTTTGTGGGAACATTCTTATAATTTCAATAACTGTCGAATAAGAAGTCGGTAACGAGCCACTTTGACTCGTCCGGTCGTTATAGTGTTAATCAGACCGACTCCTGGACTGTATCTTTTACCTCTTTGATTTGTTAATATTATTATTGTCACAAGTTGCACAAAATCTAAATAAATGAAATCGTGTCATTTACATAACACAATATATAGATTGGTCCATCATGATTTGACACCAAAATTACTCTGAAACCGTTTCTTCTGTAGAAAAATATTTCACACAAAAGTTGTAGGATATAGAATGATCCATAAGCTTATACAATTAATATTTTTTTTATATTACTATTTTATCACGATAATGTATGAAACTTTACTTCACTACGTAACATCACGAAACCGGCGTGTTGCGCGAAATGTGTTAACCCAAGCAATTTTAATTCCAGAATAAAAATATTTTTTTTACCTAAAATAGTTCTATTGTACAAGCTTCATTTCCTTTTGTGAATAGAAAGTATATTACTATTACTTGTACGTGCAACGTTTCAATTCTTACCGGCTTCTTAAATGCAAACACAGCGATGCAGAAGCTGTTTTAACACAGGAACTACTAAACCAGTCATTTTGACTGATCCCTAGTTTTATCTTTCGTAATAATTGAAGTTATAAAAATGTTTTCATCAGAAATTTTTAGATGTGCTTCTTTAATGACTTTAAGTTTTAATAGAGGCAATCTCGTTATTATTACAAAGCAATGCATGTCGTTGGATTTATTGTTCGATAGTTCTAGTGTTAAATGATAAATGATGAACGCAACAGTTACACCACTATGATTCTCAGGCTGCCATATTGAGGCAATTTCAGGCTACCCTGACTTATACCTTACAATAAATATTCTATAAAATTTTAAAAGATACGGTCTCGTTATTTCTACAAAGCAATGTATATCGTTGGATTTATTGTTCGGTAGTTCTAGAGTTAAATAACAGTAAGAGAATTTTTAACGTTGCCTCAGAGGCGTCATTGGAGCGCTAAGGGTTAATATAATAAACGTACAAAATTCCTTTAAAAGTAACAAATTTTCTCTTGGTACCAGTACTATGTAAACGACACAGAAAATCATGTTTCCATAAAATTCCCAATATACATTGCAATAGAAATAAATTTCTCGTCCATGTCTCTAAGCAATAAGATACCGTACACGAAGATGTTTGTGTCTGTTTAGGCCTGATCACAGTGGGCAACGATATCTCGCAAATGTTCGTGTCCGTGGTCCTTTCCTATTACGCAGGAAGAGGTCACAGGCCTCGATGGATCGCGTTCGGCATCTACACGGTGAGTATTCGCTAAGAAATTCGCATTCGCCTTGGTCTGAATCGTTGACAGTTGAATTTTCGTCGACCGGTGACCCGGTCCCGTTATTCTCTCTTCCCTTGAAGATTGAACAATGCAGAGAAAAGTATCAGCTGGTCGGCACACGCCCCGAAGAATGAGTTAGGAGACGTCATAACACACCGGTTGGTCGGTTCTTAATTAAATTAGAAAGCATTGAAATCGTAGCTCCTACGCTCATTCACGCCTCTTACCATCGTACTCTCGCCACCGTGTGCTTAGCCTAAGCGCTTCTTCATTCATTGAGCAGTGAAAAGACGCTGCCGGTGTGCGTGGAACAATTCGCGTCACGTATTTTGCAGTAATTACGACGAAAAATAATCTGCCTCGGGATCTACACGTGCGTTAAGCTCGGGCTGCTTCACTTTTTCAATGTCTCTCAAACGTTCGCTGCTTCATGCGTTGCTTGACCTTTTGTTTTCGAAACAGAATTCTGAATTTAGAATTGGAATTTTGCGGATCGATTAGCTTTTTCTAATATTTTGACCATTTTGTCCCTTGACGCATTATAGCGAGTCGGTTGAAGATTTCAAATAAAGTCTAAGAAAAAATAAACACATGAATAAAAAGAAAATAAAAATATATTTTCACATTTCCCGTGAAAACATTGCAAAGCGATCAAACAATAACTTTCTTGTTGACCTTCATTTAATTATTTGATGGTTTATTTTATTTAGAGAATTTCATTGTCATTTTTTTTTGTCATTGACACTGAAAATTGTCACACTATTATTCAAAACAATTTGTACTGTGGTGGCTGCTGAAAGTGTGTGGTGGAGAGAAAAAGAAAAGGAAAGAAGGAAGGGGGAGCTTTTCGTCCTGAGTCCGCTAGAGGAATCGTTAGTAAGGGGAGTAAGCGGACCCTGCCTTAGACGCTGAGTAGTGGAAGGCTGTTAAGGACGGTATACATATATATGAACTGGAGGCGGATCAGGAACTAGCGGGAAAGTCTCGTTCTACTGTCCCTCTACCGGCGAGAGTAGGAAGTACAGCCGCCACAGTACATTACAAATGTTTGTACTTAATATATTAGTAAAAATTGAAGTGTTACCCTACGATTCACAGTAACAAATTTGATATGCACGAAAGGAAATGAATCACGTGCAGTGGAATTATTCTAGGACAGAAAGATGTCTCGAGTTAGGAATTAAAATTGCTTAGAGTGCAAAAGGTTAAATGTATAGCATAAAAAGTATTTTCACATTTTCCGTAAACACATTGGAAAGGGATTAAAGAGTAATTTTCTTGTTGACCTTAATTTAATTATTTCATAGTTTATTTTATTTAGAGAATTTCATTGTTATGAGAACAGACTAAAATATAGGTTTTGTTTTTTTATTTATTATCCCCTTGCTGTACCATTTTCTTTGTATATAAAGTTGTTAGAATATCTTTATCGCTAAAAATGTTACAGAAGAGAAAAGACAATTTATATCTTTTATACTGCTGCGTCTACTTCAATGCTTAAATATTGATTACAAATGAACAACATTTAATTTCGTCTAAAAAGAAAGGTATAATATATTTATAATTATTTAGATTTTATATAAAATCATCAACACGAAGATTTTTAAGCTTATTACTCGTCGTAATATGACAAGGGGTTAATATATAAATGTTGTCTTCTGATTTGAATGAAATCATACTTTGTTGTTTTGTAATCTATGCTTGAGCGTTTAAGTATGAAGTAGTATCAAGAATATGAATTTTCTGGTTGCTTTTGTGATACTTTTAGTGATGAATACATTTCGAAGGACTATAGCTGCGAAGAAAATAATATGACAGAGGGTTAATACGTTTATCGGCGATGCGGCGAGCACGAAAATCATTTAACTGAAAGCATAAACGTGTTCTTATTCGGAAAAGTGTTTTATGAATGTGTTTGTAGGATTTTGCACAAATTTAAATTTTGATTTAGATTTAGATTATATGATTGGATACAGATATCTACTGAATCAAAATCTATGAAGATAATTTTATAACTTCAGTAACCATAAAATAAAATATTTAGAAAGAGGCGTTTAACTTGTGATAGATTCAGAAATGACTTTTTAATGAAGAGGTGTGAACCAATCAATCACAATAATTTATTTAGTTGTTTGCATTGATCTGTAAATTTGATTGATTATGGATGTACTGTTATAAGTACTTTTAATAAGTAAATCAGATTTCATTCGAAAAGGAGCAATTTTTTAATGAAGAGGTATATCGAATGCTAGTAAAATTTCATTAGAACTCAATAAATATTATCTAAATAATTTATAACTCACAAATCATTAATTACTTAGAAATCATGGAAACATGTTCTGATTCTAAAAAGTCAATTTCGGATCGTTTTGTAGTTATTTTAATTCTAATTAATTAGACTAATTCTAATTAATAGAGAACCATCTGTTGCTTAATAAAATGTTACATCGAATACATATAATGTTACATGCAGTCCAATAATAAATAAAATCTTTATTCAATCCTTTTCGGTATTATGTAATTTAAAAGTAATATATTTATTATCTATACATACATATATACCTTTTATAAATATATATATATTTGTATTTTTTAAACGTTTTCCACGGTATGTTCATTATGTTCAAACTCGCTAAAATTAAGTTCTGAAAATTTGATAAAGCGAAGACTAAGAAATTAAAATTTATGATAACGAATACTCAGAGAGATTTTTATTTCACTTTTCGAACATGAATGAAGTCGTCCTACATAATTATTGCAAAAACGAGTACAATTGACTCGCGTTTTATTATACGCACAGTAGCTTTAATTTGGCGCAACCTAAATCTCAGCTGTTGGGTATTATGATGATTAAATTTTTATGAGACGAGTTAGATGGAGAGCTAAAAATTGTGATTTCTACCAAATGGGAGATCAAGTAAAAGAAGATAAAATATCGATACAACTATAAGTAAAAATTTAAACGAATGCAAAAAAATTATTTAATCATTATGGCAACGTATGAGTATAATTTTTTAATTATGTTGTAGTTCAGTGTATGGACTCTTGCTATTATAAGTGGTTTTATCTTTTAAGTATAATATTAAAGTATTAAAAATATTTAATACTGTTCTTATGACAATTAAATTCTATAAATAAAATAAACTATCAAATAATTATATTAAGGTCACCAAGAAAATTACTTTCTGATCATTTTGCAATATTTTCACGGAAAATGTGAAAATATTTTTTTTTAATACAATTCTTAACATAAATTAAAAAATTTCATTTTTGCTATTATTATGTAATAATTATAATAAAAATGTATAGAAACGATTCAAATTTCAGGAAAATAAAATGAAATGGAATCAGCCAATACATTAGTTCCAACTTCTTGAAATTATTCAATAAGAAAATCAATTTTTATACGGCTCCAGTTTCTTGAAATTCAACGGGGTTACTTTTCATTTTGCATAAGAATTTGCAATTTAACAACAACCGTTATGTGAAAAAGCATCTTTAGTTTCTCCGGAAAAGCTGATTTCGGTAACGTCATTAACCCCCCCGTCTCCACCCATCATTGACTTTCCTCGGAATTAATTACCCGAGACTTATCGCATATAAGACAGTTGAATGCTCGTTGAATTATTGTCACAGAAATCGTTTAGATAACGGCGCAGTAAATATGGGCTGCAGACAATCGTCTCTAACAATCTCGAACGAAGAGATCTAAAAAAAGACAGGCGGCATTTTCCAAGATCCCGCTCGGCGACGGCAATGTAAATATCTGAAAATAAATATCAAGGAATGTATGTACTTTTATTATCACCCGTGTATGAATCGCAGTCTAATGTAAACGACTGCCCACACAATTTGTTTAATACTACATGTATACCGATATAACGTTGCGTTGAACTGGTTTGTAGAAAATTAATATTTTTCAGTAACTTCTCGAGATATAGATCAATTGATAACAAATTGAACTGAATAAGCTTCTTTGTTAAAACTGTGCTAAACAGTTGACTGCGATTTCGTATGCTTGATGTTTACACCTGATTATAGTTTAAATCGAAAAGATTTCTATTTAGTACTGGGGGGTGAAAATAAAATTATAAAACAAATTGGGGTATGTATATAGAACGTTCCTTTATGGAATTCATTTACAGTAAGCCGTGGACTTTTAGAATTGTTTGTCTAACATTTCGCAAACGGCGTGTGTTGGAAGCATTTAGAATAATACCGAATAAACATCTTCTAAACGAAAGTCAACACTGAACCTACCACAGCAGATCAAATTACTCTGTTCAAATTTTTTATTCAACACTAACCCTACCGAGGATCTTTTCCGAGAAGTCTTTCAAGAAAAACTAAACGACCGGTATCGTTCGGAAGTGTTATTCGTTGATGAAGTAGTTAACAACGCTATCGTAGAATGTTTGTTTGTCATTGATATACTAAGCTTATAACGATGTTATAGCTTTAACGCTATTAAAAACTATGCTGTTGTATGAAACTTGTATGGTTGCGAGTTAAAAATCTTTGTCAACTGTCGAAACAAGAATATGGCGTCAATGATGTGGTTTGACGATAACTACGTTGACAGCTAACGCCACGTATGGGAAAATTCCGGTTTCATATTCAGAGATCTGATACTTCCACAGTGTCTATCACTGACGACAAGTGCACGATCTCGGGGAGACGAAGGTCGTACAGTAAATGCACGTTTGTCAATAAAAACTTTGTTCATTTTCTCGTCGCTTCCAGGTCGTCCTGTTTTGTTGTCTGACGATGCTGCCCCACTTCTTGTACGGACCAGGTGAAGATGCTCTTCTGCTCACGAAGGAATACGGGGCAAAGCCGCGAAGCATGAACGCAAGTCATGTACCTGACAAACACCGGAAGTTCCTATGTCTCGGGAAGGATAACCGCGAAAATGAATGCGAGGACGAAGAAGGGAACTTTGCTCCCCAAGCGTTGCTGTTTATCGCGCAGCTGGTGTCCGGAGTCGGAGGATCGCTTTATTACACGTTAGGAGTGTCTTACATGGACGACAACATCAAGAAATCGAAGACACCGGCGTTGATCAGTTTCTCTTACTTCTTGAGGATGCTGGGCCCGGCGATTGGATATGGCATTGCCTCTTTCGCATTGAAGTTCTATATTAGCCCGACTTTGACCCCCACAATTACCACGCAGGACCCAAGGTATCAAACTGTTTTATTAATCGTTCATAGACTTGGACGACGAAATAGATATCTTCCGTTCGTAATCTTCAATTTACTATTCTCGGTTAGTTTTTCAGTTTTTACAATTACTGAATTTATTAGGTGTAAGGGAAAATTGACTTTCAAAGCTTGTAGACAATAGATGGGGGACACAGACTGAAACAAAACTTGGCGGCACAAATCGATTCTTACACCTAACAGAAGTTTTCTTGGACGATCACCTTGCAGATATTCGTAGAATCTGCATGGTAGAAGTTACAGATTGATTAGGAACACACACTCTGTCTCTCTCTTTCTCTTCATGAACTCATTCATTATTTGTTAATAATTAAAATACATTTTAGCCTCTAGAATAATTTGAATCGGTTCTTCACTTCTTCTCTTGTTTTCAACTCTTCACAGTTCTGCATCTTCACCATTTCAATAGTGAAAATCTCCAATATTGAAAGATTCAACTTTAAAATGAAACTGCAACTGATAGACTATGAGAGGCACAAACCGTTTCGTACACCTAACAAAAATTTTCTTCGGCATCCACATTTCTGACTAATTCGATAAATTCGTTAAAACGAGAATAGGTGGCTGGGCGCCTGGTGGCTCGGTTGGATTATCCTAGCGATCCTGCTGTTCATCTTCGCTAGCGTGATTGCCCTTTTCCCGAAGACCCTGCCCAGAGCAGCAGCTCGCAAAGCTTTGGCCTCAGAGCGAAACAAGTCCGCGACCAACATGGAAGCCGATCAAGAACCGGAATTACCTGCCTCCCTTTCCGATATGATCCGGACTTTCAAACGTCTTTTGACGAACACAACCCTGATGTGCAACAACCTGGCGACCGTATTCTACTTCATGGGATACATGCCTTATTGGATCTTCATGCCGAAGTACATCGAGACGCAGTACAAGCAGTCTGCTTCGGTCTCTTCGTTGATCACTGGAACGGTCGGCTTGGTGTTCAGCGCCTTTGGCATCCTACTTTCCGGATTGATTATCTCCAAGTACAAGCCTAAGGCTAGGTATTTGGCCGCGTGGAACGTGATGGTGGGTGCTATATCGATTATGGGGATGATCTCGTACGCTTTCCTCGGATGCTCCGCCAATGACAATCAGATTGCTGTGCAACCCGATGGCGCCCTGAAGACTCTCCTACCGTGCAATGAACAATGCTATTGCGACTATGTTACTTATAATCCGGTATGCTCCGAGGATGGCCAAACCTTCATCTCCGCATGCCACGCTGGCTGTCGAAACTTGAAGGTTTGATATCTTTTTGACATTTCAGATTTCATAGTTGCTAGGGGAGAATGATGCAATACGGTGGTTGCTTATACTAGAATTATAGGAAAATGAAAACATGGGTTGAAATATTTGTTCGGTGATGTGGTTAACACTAGAACTACCGAACAATAAATCCAACGATATACACTGCTTCGTGATAATAACAAGACTGCATCTATTCAAACTTCATTCAATTTTTATTGTAACGTGTGGATCATTAAAGAAGTACATCGGAAAATTACTAACAAAAACATTTTTATAACTTCAGTAATTGCGAAAGAAATAAGTAGAGACCAGTCATTCTTATTGGTTTGGTAGTTCTAGTGTTAAGAAATTATTCGCTTTTTCGTATAGCAATAAAAATGGTTTTCTAATTGTTTAACTGTAGAACTACCGAGCACTAAATTAAACTAATGTATACGGTTTTATAATAATGACGAAGTTGAATCTATTCAAATTTTGTAAAAATTTTAGGTTAATATACAGGGTGGTTGGTAACTGGTGGTACAAGCGAAAAGGGGGTGATTCTACATGAACAAATAAGTCGAAAATATAGAATAAAAATTTTTCGTTTGAGGCTTTATTTTCTAGAAAATCGACTTTGAATTTTCGCAAAGTACGCGTGCACTTGATCATGTCTCGTTATAACGGATCTCACTGTAGATCGTTGTCTCGATGGGACACGTAAATTACGAAGTAATCACAAAGTTTATTATTATAAAAATTGCTGAAACTGTTGCCCATTCTGCCGAACACATACTTCTGCTCTTCTAATTAAATTTCTATGAACACTTTCTAACGTATTCGATTGTTTTAACACTTAGCCGACCGCACGCGCCACACAGACCTGTACAGTTTGCACCGCGCTCGGGAAAGCCAAACTGTGCTGTCCACCGCGCATTTTTCTGAGGTAACACGGACTGAAATTCGCTATTTGAAATCAAAAACGTCCGAAAATTATTTATGTGATCAATTATATCTTACGGTAACAATTTCGTTGAACGATTTCACATATTGCTTATACAAAATTCGAAATTAAAAGTTTATAATAATTATTTTTTAATGGTTATTCAAAAAGTATAGGTAATAGAGTCAGACAATTAAGGACAGTAAAGATGACGGATAAATAACGTAACTCAAATATGGAAAATTATAATTATGTTGTACTCTATAGAAATAAGAAGTTATAGAGAAAGAAGCGTTCCTCAGGTCAAAATGGTAGATCTACCCGATCGGTCGGCCAAGTGTTAAAGTATGTTTTCGAAAATTCAGAGTCGATTTTCTCGAAAACAAAGCCTCAAACGAAAAATTTTTATTCTATATTTTCGACTTATTTTTTCATGTAGAAACACCCCCTTTTCGCTTGTACCACCAGTTACCAACCACCCTGTATACTCTAATGAAACGGTTTATTTGAAAATCTTTCGTGGGAACATTCTTGTAACTTATAACTTCATATAACTTCAATAACTGTGAAAGAAAAAATTAGTAACAAATCATTTTGACTAGTCTGGTAATTTTATTGTTAAGCAGTTTGTGGAAGTAAAAAAGGTATTTTTGACTACCTTTACACATATATGTGGGTGATAGTGATCGTTTCGTGCATAATGATAGCCTGGCAGTCGTTACAGTCTTCGCATATACAAGGCGAGCACCTAACTTGATCACCTCGAATAATTTCGGAATTATGCATTGTATAAAAAGATGATTTCTATAAATGTTACATGGTATCAAAGAAGACACGACACGGTGTGTGTGACTCCTTCTTAATTGGAGGCGTTTATGAGATTTGAAGTTAATTGGTTTAAATGGAACCTGTGGCATATCTGAGGTGTCAGTAAAATTTGCTATACTATTGTCAAACAACTTTTGCATCACTATATTTGCATTTAAGAAATCGGTAAAAATTAAAGCGTTGCGTGTAGATAGTAATATGAAAATGAAACTATACTAGGTTTAAAAATGTCTCGATTTTGGAATTAAAATTGCTCGGAATGCAAAGGGTTAATATATGTAGAAAAAAGATTTTTGTTGAATCCGTTACGGTGGAATACAGCTTGAATGTAACCTTGACGTGACGCATTCGCTTGCAGGTGCAGGGCGATGGCAAGAAGATATACACCGATTGCAGTTGCATCAAGCCGAAGTTTCCGCGTTCATTGGGCCATTTATTCGGGAACGACACGTTCGTGTACACAACTGAAATTCCATTTGAGACCACCTCGGCCAATGTATCACCAAGTTTAGGCACCGCGGTTCCGGGCGCCTGTCCCGTGGATTGTATGCACAAGTTTTACGTCTTTCTGGCTGTGGTCTGTCTACTAAAGTTCAGCGGTGCTACCGGAAGGGCCTCGAACTTTTTGGTATCCGTCAGATGCGTCGATGAGAAGGACAAGACGGTAGCCATGGGCTTTGGACTAACTATTATGAGCTTGTTCGCGTTCATACCTTCTCCTATTCTCTTTGGATTCATTTTGGGTAAGTAACTCCTTTACAAGACCTCGTGTAACGTCCCGTTCTTCGCGGTCGCGTATTCGAACGGAATTGTAAATTCCTGTTAGCGCGATTGCGTTTGTAAGACGCAAAACGGGTGGCGGTTCTCGATATCTAAGTGTGCGACGAGAGATTCGCAACTCTTCTTCGATCTTCGCCAATGCCGTCGGCCAAATTAATATTGGACGGCTAGTTCGATACACTCCGAAACGATGGTGTATTTTGCGTGACTCTAAATTCGACTACAACAATAGTCGAATTTATTTGTCTTATGACCCGAATGATGATCAAAGATTCCAGTGTTGATCAACTCGTACGATAGTTGATCAAGTCGAAACGATTCGATGTGGTTGACTCGGTAGTCAAATTGATTCTGCTCGACTCGATAATCAAAACGATTCTGATTGCTTTTTCTGAAGTCTGTTTCCTCTTCCCTTCGTGTCGTCCGTGTAACAACTTGAGGGTGTGACCGATACGATGCACACATCACCTCATTCGTTAACTTCAGGATTCACGGTGGAGGAGGAAGCCTCTCCTTCAGGTTGCCTATGTTAATTAATTTTTTGGAAGAAAGGACGGCACTTTGGATTAGCGCGACAGTGTTCGAAAATCCGCGCACAATGGCGCGGATGGTTTTATTTTATGATTTTCGTGACAGGAATAAAATTTTCGAGTTTAAGGTCACTTCAAGGTCATGGTATATACTGCTGGATTCGTCTCGACGTCAGCAACAATTCTGTAATGTCAAAAACAGACAGTCTCGTTTAAAAACAAATCAAGGTGAACTTGAAGAATGATATAAAAATTTGGCAAAAAGTATCAAGCACAACTTAAATATTACTTGTCACTTTAATTGCAAATTGTTTTACAAATTCTTAATGTTTCAATTATCAGTTGTGGTAATGATTCTGACATTGTTATTCAATACTATATGTTTAGTGTGTTTTCAACAATTGTTCTAGAAACATTCAAATAATTTTTTTGCAGACAAAACCTGTCTCGTTTGGGGAAAAACGTGTTCAGGCACAGGGAACTGTTGGCTCTACAATGGCGAAACCCTCAGATACCTGTTAAACTTTACAGCAGCCAGTAAGTCTACTTTCAGTCTGGATCTTTTTGTTTTCGTTTTCTATGTTGAATCTATTACTGAAATTGCCACTCATTCATCGATTAGTGGCTTGCATAGCGAGTTACCTTACCAACAATTGCTTTGCTTTTAACCCTTTGCAGTCGAGGATTTTTGAAAATATTGAAAATACTCTCCCCAGAAAGCTAAATTTTACAGTAATGTGTTAAGTTCTGAATGAAAATTAAAATATATACAGATCTTATGTTATTAGAAGAATTAAATTGTATTTGTTGCAACTTTAAGAATTGAATATACGGACCTGATGTCGCCGATATGACGTCAATATGTCTTCGAAGGGTTAAACAATGTCCCAAAATTCACGCAAAAAGTAACTGTGATAGAAAACAAAGGTTTTTAATTAAAAATTATGAATATTTTATTCATTCATTAATTCAAACCTAAATAACTTTTTTAAGATTCGACCAAACGTCTTGACTTTTCTTGAGCATTTAGTTGCATTGATTTAATAAATTATCATCAATTATCATCTGATGGATCTATGATAGTTATGCATATGCAGAAAAATTCATTGAAATCAATCGACATGCACACGAGCTACATGCCATCGAAATGGTGAAAATCGCAATTTTTCACGATTCTTGGTCAGTTTCTGCTTAAACTTCAGAAATTCTTACATCTTTCTACGCGTGTCATTTTTTCCCGCATCAATCGATTTCAGTGAAATTTTCAGCATGTGTATAACTAACACAGTTCTGAAAAACACATATTTTAAATTTTCAATACGAGTCGAAATAAAAATGTTTTAAAAAATGTCTTTTCTACTTTCCCAATTGGTAATTTCTACCAATTAGAATTATTTCAAAATTATTATTGCATATCATTTAGTAAATCAATGCTTCTAGCTGCTTCACAAAAGCCAAGTTGTTTGGTTTAATTTTGAAAAAGTTATTTAGATTTAAAGAGTGTCTGATCATACCAGAAAATTAAAACGGCTGACACGGCTAAATTATTTATTATTATGGATCTGAAAAATTAGTGATTATTCTTTAGACATTCTGAAATAAGAATCAACAGCGTTTTTCATAAAATTATTATCGTCGCGTAGTAAAAAAATTCGGAACTTTTGCTCGCGCGCCTGGCCGGCGTACAGTCGAACGCTCTCGTTCGAGCGCGTGCTAGTTCGCGCGCTTCGCTCTCATTGGCCAGTCATTTTTCGACCATAACTCGTTAACAAAGCCGCAGATTGAATTTTCGCTACAGAAAAAGTTGCTTCAAATGACATCAGGAACCCCTCATTTCCCGCTGTCAAATTACTTTTGGGGCACCCTGTATATTGAATGCAGTGGAATATCTTTGATTTTTTAAATAATTTACAATTCAACAGAACAAAAGAAACCGAGCTCAAATTGTAAATTCAATTTCACCCTATAACTACCCTAATACTGCAGATACGAAATGAAGCCTTTTCACTCTAATGGCGACTCTGAGGCGCCAGTAAAAATTGCCATACCACTGTTTAAAACAATTTTTACATCGCTATGCTTGTATCTAAGGAGTTCGTAAAAATGTAAGTGTTGCAAGGACGAGTAATAGTAAAAACAGCTATATGCATAAAATGAAATAAATCACATGGAATAAAAATATCCTAAGTCAGAAGAAATGCCTAGGTTTTCGAGTGCAAATGGTTAATACTTGGCATAGAGTGTGACCTCTCAAAGGTCTCTCAGCTGATGTAGACAAAGTTGAATTAGGTTTGGATGCATCTTTGCTATGCTTACTCGGCTATACCTTTTCGGATCACAATCCCGACAGCTCTGTTCTCCCGAAAAATGGTTCCTCAACTAATCGTCCTTCGCTAATTTCTTCTTCTTCGCAGGCTTTGTAACGATCGGCACGTTGTTCGACGTGGGTGTCTGGTATTTCGTGAAGGATGTAAAGATCTTCGACGAGGAGATCGAGCTGAAAGACATTGCCGAGGAGCCTGGGGAGACACTTTGAAAGCGAGTCATTAAACGATCCAGTCAGATCGCTTCGTTTCCGTGATGGTGGCGTAAAGGCTCGAACAGCGAAATCGTTGGTGAATGGAAAAATGAAGCAGGAAGAAGCAGGCGCACGAAGGAATGAGAGAAAGAGAACAAAAAAGAGAAATAACAGAGAGAGACAGAGGGGTGGGGTAGTGGCAAGAGGGTAGCAAGAGGGAGGCAAGAAGGAGGCAGGGGAGAGATAAGAGAGAGTCGAGAGAAAGGTTAAAGC
>CM052098.1:19074494-19087924 GCA_028453745.1 Agapostemon virescens
TTGTGAAAACTGAAAAAGAAGTCCTCAGCTCAGAAATTGAAAGAATTCATAAATAAACATATAGATTTTTTCAATTGTACAATTGAGGATCCCCTTTGAAAAATTGATTATATTTGTAGGAATTGAAATTTGAAATTTAAATTGATCTTACTTGTTGCCAGTCTTGAGACTATCGGATCATTGAAACCGAGTAGCATTCCAGACGGCTTGGGCACGTGAAATCTTGCTTGTATAATAAGATTCTCGTACACTATGAAGTTCACTGTGGCCATCATGTAAAGCGAGTACGCAAGTACGATAAATATTAAAACTTTGTTAGTGAACAATCTGCCAACGGATGAAAGAAAACCAGGATCTTCCGGAATCTCGCTGATCAGTCGACGAGGCGTTCGAGTCGATCTGTTCACATTGCTAGTTAAAACTACAACTGCAGCTCGTTCAACAACCTGAAATCGTTATAAACAATTTTGAAAATTGTCGAACAATTATACACAGTGATTCATAATATGTGGGGCTATGCATCAAATTTCAAATCTTAACTATAAGCTTAAATACTTTCGCTTGTTATATTATTTTAAATTTTCTTTTCATTTTTTCCTTTTTTATTTTATTATTTTATTTTTATCTAAGAAGAACGGTATACAACTATATGCAATGTTTTTCCTTGAGTAGTATAAGTAAAATGTTATATTTAATAACGATTGTATGCGTATCATCAACGTAAAAATTGGATTAGAATATTTCAAGTAAAAGTATTTACGAAATGTTTAAAAAGTGAACTATTGTTTTAAATAGTGTAATACTATGAAAATATTGATATTTTAATCGATAATTTCTGAACGTTCATTGCTGAAGTGTATTACATATGTTAGGAAATAATTGGATTAAATAATATTTTTTAATGTTTCAATGAATCATTTTCAGGAGTTACCTGCGATGGTAGCATTCTGGGGAAACATGTCAGCAGCAAGCCCGGTACTATCAACAACAGTGTCAGAATTGGCAATCCTAGCCACCATGCACCAATGTGTTCTCTGTACGTATCAATCGTAGTTAGGGTTATCGTATCTAACCTAAGCCAAAAAAGAATTCCAAAATATTATTACATTCTTATTTATGTAATATGCTATTGCATCTAATGCATTTTTCTAAATTTTCTATGAAAATGGGATTACAATAATAGTCTCTAAATATCGTGTACATTATGTAACTAAACAGCAAATAGTATAATAATTAACCCTTTGCACGTGAAGCAATTCCGTTCCAAACTCGAAACAATGTTTTCACCTATAATAGCTCCGTTGTACATAGTTTATCTCCTTTTTCGAACATATGAAACAAAATACTATTACTTGTACTTGGAACATTAATATTTTGATCGATTTCTTAACTGCAAACCTAGCGACGTAACAGTTGTTTGAATAATAGTATGGCAAATTTTATTGGCACCTTAAAAGCGCCATTCGAGTGCTAAGGGTTAACAAATATTAAGGAATAAAAGTATTTTTCATCTTCTTCAATAACTTAAATAAAATTAAGTTATTTTCTACGATTATTTAAAAATAGTTGTGGTTGTTAGGTGTGCTACAATTTGTGTTATCGTCGTTTGTTAAACAATACTAAAATTTCAATTATTATAGCCTGTTAGGTTCGTTCACCTGAGGCATATCCATGCCAAGAGTAATCCCAGAAGAACGCCCACAATTTTCACAGCAATCGCGACACTAATAAACCCAGCAACGTGTTTCTTTTTCGTGTTGTCGTCTAAATAAGACAAGGCTAGTGCATAATAAGAAATATTCGCAATTCCGGTTATAATTTGCACCGCAAACAAAGTAGCGATCGTAACATAACACGGTTCCTCATCTTTTTCAATTATTTTACTCGGTATCGTGGAACACAATTCACGATTATCGTCTGGAAAAAGAAAGAAGTTACACTTAACAATATCTGTTTCGCTGTTGCGAACATTACTCCATACTTATTGACAATTTGCTTAACACGTTTCGTGCCATATGTATGCGGTGACATATTTATTTAATGTGCTAAAAAGATATATTTTATAATAAGTTCACAACTAAAGCATATATAACTCAGATTGAAAAATGAGACATTATAAAAAATGCAGTATAGAAGAAAACAAATAAGTCTGTAATAATATATCAATTTTTAGTTGCACATTAAATGGATTATATGAAAAGTTGAGTAAAAATAGTTTGGCACGGAACGTGTTAAAAATACATTAAAAAAAAATATATATATATATATTTATAAGATATATAACATATAAATAATAATACTTTATTTTAAACAGTCATTACACTAGACAATATTTTGCACATTACCGATCGATTGTTTAAAGCGATTATTCTATCAGCTATGAAATAATAATCACAAATAATAGTAATAAATAATAATCACAAATAGTAAATACACCCTAAATATGACACTCTAAATTATTACAAGGGATGATCTTGAGCATTAGAAAATTTCTGGTTTATACTAGAATTTGTTAAAGATCACAATTTCATGAACAGATTAATATTCTATACATTAACCATATTTAATCAAAATTACCATAAATTTACCATTTATAAGTTTACCGTTTGTGTCATTGATAAACTTGAAGTTTGTAGGATCAACGAGAGTATCGTGGTTTAATAAAATATTTTGTTGCTCACCTGCATGTTCATATGATAGCGTTCTTGTCATGTCCGCAGTCTCATCGACGACTTTAGTCGGGTGTGTCAAGTGGGGAATGATCATGATGAAGTATGAAACGCTTTGTAGAAGGACTATACCTCCGAACCACGCGGCTTTATGAGTCCTCTCACCCCAATACGCAATGAGCAAACCGAAAAGGAAGGGCACCAAATCTGGTATTGCAAGGATCCATTCTGTAAAATACAAATTGCCTTCTTAATATTTATAATGGTTTTTGCGATCTGTTTAAAAATGTTTCTCGCATAAGCATTAAGCATGTTCTCCGAACGATAGACCGATACTAATTTTCCAACAGTTCAACAAACATGAAGCTCTCAATGCTCAATGAAACATAACAATATCTTCTGCAAACAATCAATATACATGTGCATATATGAATTTCAAATTCAAAATTTTGAATAAATTTACCTTATTTCCATAATTACTCTAAATAATTTATGCAAGTTTCGAGTGTGCGGGTGAAGAGGGATGAAAATTGAGAACATGCGAAGGGTTCTATTAACGAAGGGGTGGAAGGGAGGAAATGGGATGACGAAAAGGATGCTGAAGGAAGATGGAGGAGAGAGTAGCTGGACTGAGGGGGTTGAACACAATAAGGAGGGTAACAGAGGAAGGAAGGAGAAAGTGATAGGGGGATGAAGTATGAGAAAGATGAAGGGAATGGGTAGTATAGTGAGTGAGCAGGAGTATGGTGAGAAAGAATCGACCAAAGATGGCGCCAGATGTGCTCCTAAATTTTAAGAATGATTGTAAAAGAAATTCAATTAGGGTTGAAGAATGTACGCGAACGTAATGTAGGTTATCGTTTGCAGTCTCGAGATAAATACTTTCATCAATAATAAAATTGTAAATATTAGGGGCACCCATAAGTAATAAATTATTTTGAAATCTAAAACAAACTTTGTAGTAAAATCAAGTTTTTATTTATAATCTTTTATATAATCATTATTATTATGAAAGACAGTCTGCCATCTTTCCTGCAAATTTTCAATTCCCTTCTTATAGAATTCCAGAGTCCGTGAAGCAAAATATGATTCGAGGTGCCCCTACTTCAAGGCTAGTGACAGAAGCCGTAATCACCAGCAACAAACCCCAGTGAACCAACGTCGACATTTGTTGACCTTCGATACACCTCCATAAATATCGTCAGTTTTCTTTGTTGTTACCGTAGCATTAAATCCCACATAAAAATAAAAAAGTAGGCAACTGTAATGGTGTTTTGAGTTGTTTCATGACTCTAGTAAAACTGCTGTACACTGACTTTCATATCAACATTTCAAGATAATTGTGTACACGAAATATATTTAACTTCTTTTGGGCATTTAGGTTTTGTAATCGTAAATTATACATGTGAAAGTATTTTGGGAATCTTAATTGAATTTTTAGGAAGATGTAGAGCACTACTTAATCCGAGGTAGCAGTATACCATTTCAGGATTGACTAGGCAATTTAATCTTTAGCACTCAAATGGTGACTCTGATACACCACTAAAAATTGTCACATTGTTATTTAAAACAATGTTTACATCGCTATTTTCGCATCCAAGAAACTGATAAATATTTCACTGTTGCAAAGACAAGTAATAGTAAAAAGACTCCATATGTATAAGAGGAAGTAAATCGTGTAGAATGAAAATATTTTAGGTCAGAAGAAATGTTTTGGTTTTGGAGTTAGAACAGCTTTGAGTGGAAAGAGTTAACACAATTCTTCGTTTATCTTTAATTCCATTCGTGACACAACTGCGCGAACCAAACTCCGTTAGGTTTAATGCGATCTAGAAGAGTACAAGAAGCAACCCTTCTGACAAGCTTCAAACCTGCAATTTGGAACACAATGATTAAACGAAGTACTACAATTTATTGAAATATTAGGAGCTGATTGTATGGCAGTCAACGTGTTAGAAAATAAAGACTTATCACGGTTTCTGAATTGCAATGGAACAATTTGGATTACAATAATTAAATGATTTACTTCGATTTAACACTAGAACTACCGAATAATAAATGCTGCTGATGTATATTACTTTACAATAACGTCAAGACTGCATTTATTAAGACCTCGTACAATTTTTATCGTAATGTCAGCTTCAACGAATAAGTTCATTCGAAACATTCTGATCAGAATACTTTTATAATTTCAATAATTGTGGGACATAAAATTAGGGACCAGTCTTTTTGACTGGTTCGGTAGTTCTAGTGTTAATGAAATATTTTGAGCTAATTGTTTAGCAGTCAACGCGTTAGAAAATAAAGACTTATTACAGTTTCTGATTTGCAATGGAACAAGATGCGAGCTCAAGGTGTATTTACCCATCAGGTAAGGATCGATTTGGAACCTCCTCGCGATCGTGGGTCCAGCTACGTAAAAGTATGCATATGCAGCCGCTTGTACCAAGCCGATCCATGATAGCAGCCCAATGAACAGTCGTCGCGTTGCGAATCTTGCTAATTTCGGACATGGCAGTTTTGCACAACCGCAATCAATGGAATCGGACGGTATTGGGTTGGCTGGTCCAGTCAAACCACCTTCTACTTCAGACCTCACCACTTCTTGGAGGCGTATAGTCATTCCTTTGAAACAAAGTTGACGTTTAATTTAAAAATTTAATTTTAAACGAATAATAAAAATTCAGAATTCAGACTTCAGTGTTGCAATGTAATGTTGTTGACTTTTGAAACTGGCTGTAATAATTTTGATCGTTCACTCGTGTAATCAATTTGATGCTTTCGTGACAAAAATTGATAAATCTTAGAAACATTGCATGAATTTAAGAATATCGATATATTATTATGCCTTTCTTGAAATTACAAAAGAAAGTTTATTTAACTATTATATTCAGAAAATGTTTGCTTTGTGTGATGATACACAGTTTTACTATTACTTGTGTGTTTTAAATTAGCACCCATATCATAATTCAATAATATTTCCCAGTAAAAGACGGCCATTGAAGAATATTATAAATAAAATTAAAACAATATTGTATACTCGACGAGACGACTATCTTCAAGCAATTTATATTTTGAAAATAAAAATTAAAAACGAAGAAAAACTTATTTCTGTTGCCGTAACTTGCTGTAAATTAAAAATAGCTCGACACTATAATGGAGTTGACGGAACTTCGTGTTTCACACGTTCTTGCAGATTCATGTATGTCACGAATATATAGAGATCTGCTGATCGATCATTATAGTTACAACACGGAGGATTCAACAGGATTATAGTTTTAAGATTTATATTATAGTTACAACACGGAACACGGAGGATTCTTGAAAATATTAAAGCTAATAACAAAACATAATATTTTTAGAAAATGTACGACACCATGCTTCTACATATACGAATACTATCGTTTACTTTAAAATTAGAATGTTCACCTACTGCCACAAAAAACAAATAAGCAAATAGTAGTATCAATTCGTACAGATGGAAGAATGAATAATATTGAAACTACCTATGCAATTAATAAAGATTGGCATTTCAATTTCATTACCGAACAATGGAACATCGTCTCTGTTAAAAAAGAACTATCTTCTGGATTTTAAGGTCATACAAATCGACCAACAAATCAAACGCACCTGACAACCTACAATCAATTCACTGACAAAAGAACCTCGCGAACCACCGAATCACACACTTTTATTCATCGCGCACCTAACATAACTGAAATAATTACTACACGCATGACACTGGCAACGAAGATTCTTTGATATGCGATATTAACCTTTAGCACTCCAACGGCTCCTCTACGGTGACACTACAAATTGTCAGACTGTTATTCAAAGCAGTTTTTACATAACAATGTTTGTATTTAAGATGTTAGCAAAACATGAAGTGTTGGACATACGATTAATAGTAACAAATTTGATATGCACGAAAGAAAATAAACTATGTACAATAGAATTATTCTAGGATAAAGAATGTAACGATTTTGGAATTAAAATTGCTTGGAGTGCAAAGGGTTAATTCACATTACGTCTATCATAAAGTTGATACAGAGAAATGTAGACCGTGTTGCACGCGTGTGATGGTTTGTGTGTCATCGTGAATCACCTGATGACGTTTTCTCTAAGTACATTCTTGGAACAGCTATTTCTATAATCTGTGTCGTATCGAAAATAGTGAAAACGCGGGGCGATAATGATCGATTTACTTTACTAACGATCGATGAAATTTCACGTTCGATCGGTCGAATTTATTTGTTCACTTACTGTTTCGAAATATCCGATCGGTTCGTGTGATTTCTTGTCACTCGCGTTTTACGGGGAGAACACCGCTACTTCTTTTATTTTTTTGTACAGGTGCAGCAGCGAAACTGTTAGTTCAATTCACATAATGGCGCGGTTATAGCGACACGATGTCGTTGGTATCCCGAAACGATAGACTTCCTTTCTTTTCACGAAAACGAAGCGAATCCGACACACAAACACGGCCAACGTGAGGCCACAGGCGCGGCACTTTTAATCGACGAACCCGCACGTTATCTTATTACAGATACGCTGCTCAGATATCTTCTGATAAAGTCAGAGTGTAATATACGCATGTGCTACGATACCGACAATGGCAATGCTCCTGCATACCTCGTCACAAAAATATTTACGTGTATCTAGTACATCAACCGACAGTTAACTGATTGTTTGTAACCACATGAATGAACGAAGGATTACTAAGGCTATCGTTAAAGTGATGCAAGCCTGACTATTCGAGGAAGTTGTAAGTAATTTTAAAGCGAGATCATCAACGGCGTATTTTCGTACTTCTTTTATCTTCGAATTTTGAAATGTGATACGATAATTGTACTTTTTAGTACGGTATAGAGCATAAGAAGAGTATTATTGGATTTCAATGATCCAAGCCTAACTGTTCAAGGAAGTTGTAAGTAATTTCAAAGCGAGATCATCAAGGGCGTATTTTCGTATTTCATTTATCTTCGAATTCTGGCGTATCATACAAAAATTGTACTTTTTAAATTTTTCGTGTATAGAGCATAAGAAGAGTATTATTGGGCTTCAATGATGCAAGCACAACCATTCAAGGAAGTTGTAAGTAATTTTGGAAAGGAATGTTTCAATGAGAACTATGAAATTATTGTTTCTTATTCTAGTTTTAATACACGAAACAATAATTCTATTTTTTAACTTTTTCATGTCTAGAATATAAAAAGACTATAGTTAGGCTTTAATGAGGAAGCATGTCTATTGGACAATGTTGTAAGTAATTTTGGAATGAAATATTCCAAAGAGCACTTTGGAATTACATTTTTTAATTTTAATTTTGAGACACATTGGTTTGTTATTTTAACCTTATCCATATTTACAATATATACAGTATAAGAATACTATTGTTGAGATTTCAATGATGGGAGGAATAATTCGAAAAGGTTCAAAGTAATTATAAATAATTTTTAGAGAAGGTGCTTCATCGACTACTTTAGAATTAAAGTTGTCTATTTTAAATTATCATACAATATAGCAATTTAGCTTTTTCATCTTATTCATACCTAAAATAGTTATAGACTGGATTAGGACTACTGTTGAAACTTTGATGATGCACGTATTATTATTGAAGAACGTTGTAAATAAATTTGCAAAAGAATATTTTATAACAATATTTTTTCAATTTAATCTTGTTAACATACTTTAAGAGTATACATTTTATTTGATGTGTCTTACCGAGAAATTGATTTTCGATGCAGGTCATTGACATTGTTAAGTTATTAATTGCTTGAAATAGATAAAAATGGCAAAATGAAGAAAAAGTAATATGAACACAGTTTTTTTATTTTTAAAACATTTAGTAACTCCACAGAAAAGTGAAAACTTTTAAGTACTAAGTAAAATTTTTAAACAATTGAATGTTCACAAAAACATTATTATAGGTGATAAATATGTATATTCGACAAAATACATAAAAGAGGTATGTATAATATTTTTTAATCTCTTTATTGCTTGCGTTTATTTACTTTTATTTTTGCCATACGCTAACTAATGTATAGTTAACTTCATTACAAACAATTTAGTATATTCTTTGTAATTTTACATTACATTACAACAGCGTTTTAAGAATACTAATTGTTTGTTTGATATTTTTCTTTAATTATTAGGTGTAGCAGATATATTCATTAATTTTAAACAGCAAGAGTACAGTCCAAATAAAATAAATATCTGTTTCTTATTTTATTTAGTCATAATTTTACTTAAATAAATATAAAACACGTGCAAACAGCAATGAGATAATATATACTGTTAATTTCCTTATAATTTATTAAATCTGTTATTTCCTAAAAGTAAATATATCAAATCAGTCAAGCATAATAAATTATATATGCATACATTCACTTAATAAGCAGAAAATTTCAGATTATTAATAATTTACTCTTCTCACTAATCTCTAGTCTATTGATCAATTTTTTAAGATACATTTTTAGCGTTACCTGTTGCAAATATATTAACCATTTTGTTGATCCTCGTTCAACTATTTAACTATTTAACTATTTAACTATTCATTCAATTTAATTGCTAGAATCTCCGAGTCAAAATTGACTTCGACAGCGCACTTGGAGGGTTAAATGAATAACAGAAGAATAAGGGTTAAACAACAAAAATAAAATTTTTAAAAAAGTTAATCAGCTAAGAGTTCTCGATTACCGCAAAATCACGAGCACTTGAACGTTACAACCATTCGAGATCCTGACACGATCGTCGCCCGAACCGATCTCTGAGCTCGGATACCCGACATTTTGTGTTCCCGCGAACCCCTAATTTTTAGCCCCATCCTACTCCATTGGATAGGTAGAATCAACCGCAAAGACAATGCGAATTACGTATTCATCGTCGGCAGTCAAATTTCCGTTCTATCAAGGCAAATCCAGATACCGTCCAATTTCAAAGATGGCGGACGGGGGCCAGTCTCGCCGGGCTCGGCCTCGGTCTAACGCCTTGGTAAAGGAGTTAGCACGCCTAAGCACACTTAAGTCGTCGCCATAAGAAAATGACGAATGCCAATTAGCATATGAAAAGCTTCTCCCGTTCGCCCAGTTCGTTCGGACGAGAGCGTGGGCTCTCTCGACTCCTCTCTCGGGGCAGCTACTTCCTCTCCTCGGGACGCTTGGCAGGGCGATCACGTTTTTGAATATTAAGGGCAGGATTACACCCAGGGCTTAACGCGCGAAATTTAGTCTGCCGGAGCCAGGAACGAAAAGAAATCACCCTTAAGACCCCGGAGTAACGGCGGAAGAAGCGATGCCAGAAAATCGGCGGAACGAGGTCTCTTCGGTGAATGCGCACGGGCACAAGCTTCTAGATGTCCTCGTCAACCCTCGACATGCATCATCCCTTTAACCGATCATGATTCAACGTGATAAATGAATAAGTGGGCTCGAGGATCGGAAATAGCGATGGGAGCAAGTTTAATATACAGGGTGTCACAAAAGTATCGTGACAGCGGGAAATGAGGAGTTCCTGAGGTCATTTGAAGCAACTTTTTCCTTAGCGAAAATTCAATTTGCGGCTTTGTTAACGAGTTATGGTCGAAAAATGACTGGCCAATGAGAGAGAAACGCGCGAACTAGCACGTACTAGAACGAGCGCGTTCGACTGTCCGCCGGCCAGGCGCGCGAGCAGAAGTCAGAGAGCGCGAACTTTCCGAATTTTTTTTACTACGCCACGATATTAATTTGAAGAAAAACGCTGTTCATTCTTATTTCAGAATGTAATTTTTCAGATCCGTAATAATAAACATTTTAGTCGTGTCAGCCGTTTTAATTTTCTGGTATGCATGACATCTCACGTGTACCACACGAAATGTTTATACGATACGTACTGTGAAGATAAACAATAAGTAACCCCGTCGATATGCTATATGTAACGTCGTTAAATATGTAAACGATATTTAAATTTAAATAATTCTGTGTCCGAACAGAATTCTACGAACGATTCGCAAAACTAATTTAATAATAGATAATCGCGTTAAAGAACATGCAGGATATGTGCGTTTAAGAATTGTTAAAGAGTGTCATTAACAGTAAACTCACTCATTCAGTTGTAAATCCATTGTATGGTTGGAAATGTGGACAGCAGGTCAGTGCGTTGACCCCTTACAGTGTATGGTGAACTGATCAGCTGATTCCTATCCCATGGCGACGAACGCAGGTAACGGACGAAGGCAGGCTATCTCAATGTTCACTTTCATTGCACTATCACTAAACACTGATACCATAACTTATTTAATAGAATTTCAGGCGATGTTTCCTTCGTTTAAATTTATGGCTCTGAAAAGAGTCGATTTTAGAAAGAAATACGTAACACAATGCCTAAAACACACGTTTCACACATATTCTCCAATCCGTTGTTCACACCGCACAAGAACATTTAAAAAGATATTATAATGCAATAACGCGCTCGCGACGTCCTTTCCATGGAAAAAAACTGTGGAAGACTGGAGCGATGGTCGTGTTTTTCTGCAAGCGATCTTGTAACATGAACTGAAACAGGACAGAGAAATTTCTTGTCCTAAGAAACAGAAAAGGAAAATACATACCTCTCAATAGAACCGTTTTTGGAGCATCGAACGCTTTAAATTATTTGTCGAATACGCTTTGTTTCGAGTGCGTGCCACATGCGACCGGGTCTCAAGGATGGGTCATAATTATGACAAAGTCTAGATTTTGGGACCAGGTCGTTTGAAAGCCCTCACAGGCGACGACTTTCGCCGAGAACGGTTCTATATATCCTTACTCACTATCCTTGAATCATAAGCCTGACCCTTCGAACATTAGTAATTTCCAACAATTCTTATTGGTCCTAATCCTCATTCCCACCACTTTCAATACCAAATCTCCCACCTTTTAAAAGGCAGACCACTTTTCCCTCACGGGACATTTTACGAATACAAGGTAGAGAGAGCAACAGAATCGTATAGCAGTAGAAAATTAGTCTAAGTGTCCATTGTAAGATTACCGTGTACTAAGTTCAAATAAAATATTTATTGAATATCAAGAATCTAACAGTGACATTTCAGTCTACATTTTTCATGCAGACAGTTTTGTATTTTGTCAATCGTGTCAAAAGTAATATTAGTATGAAAATAAGTGAAATTTCTGAAAAAATGCGTTATGTTCTGCAATTTTACTACGAAAAAGGCGAAAACGCTGCACAAGCCCGGGAAAAAATTTGTGGTGTTTACGGTCAAGATGCTTTATCAAATGCAACAGCATGTAGACGGTTTGCTCGCTTCCGTTCTGGAAATGTCGATATTAAAGATGCGCCTCGCTCTGGTCGACCAATCACTGAAAAAGTCGATGAAATAATGCAAATGGTTGAGCAAGATATGATAAGATAAGCAGCTATGAGATTGCGAAAGAACTAATCATTCACCATTCAACCGTTTTGGATCATTTGCAGAAGGCTGGATACAAAATGAAATTCGATGTTTGGGTGCCTGATGATTTAACAGAGAAAAATTTGATGGATCGAGTTTCCATCTCCGAATCATTGCTCAAACATAATAAAATCGAACCATTTTTGAAAAGATTGATAACGGGCGATGAAAAATGGCTGACATGCGATAACAATGAGCGAAAAACATCGTGGACAAAGGCCGGCGAATCATGACAAATGGTGGCAAAACCAGAATTGACGCCAAGAAAGTCAATGCTGTGTGTTTGGTGGGATTAGAAAGGAATTGTCCATCGTGAAGTGCTACCGCCTGGTCAAACGATTGATTCTGATCTCTACTATCAACAATTAACCAGATTGCAGCAATCGATTAAAAAGAACAGGCACCAGGATTGATCAACAGAAAAGGCGTTGTGTTCCATCATGACAACTCCAGACCACACACAAGTTTGATGACTCAGCAAAAATTGAGAAAGCTTGGCTGGGAAGTTTTGACTATCCAGTATTTATAAATACTGTTTACGAAGGTGTCACGTCGGTGATACCCTTCTTCTCAGTGTGCAAGGAATGCCGCTGAACACCCGGGTCGTGTAATAAGTACACGATTATAATGTTCGCGATTTCTTCATTTTTAACTTCGGAATGTTCGCGATTTCTGTGTTGTAACTTCTATGTTTCTATCGGTTCGTATTGGGATTATGGATCCTAAATACAAATAACTGCACTAATTTATTTCTAATAAATGTTTTATTTTAAACTGGATAAAAGAAACGTCTTTACTGTTCGACTCGATCACAGAGAATGAATGCTAAGGAGCTATTGGCCAAATATCGGTGGACGGCTGCAATAAAGTAATCGGGACTGCCTACGAACTTCTAGGAACGTTTCATCGTTTCTCCGCAGATTCGTACTGCATTGATTCAATCTTGCACGGAGGAAATATACAAAATATCAAACAGTTCGCGTTTTCTGTAGTACTTGTTCGTTTGTCTGTTCGCGATTTCTGTTATGCAAGTTCTTTTCTGTTCGCGATTTCTGGTTTTCGAATTCTTGTCTGTTTTTCGTTTATATGTTATAAATTACCGAGGACAGGGTTAGGCACGTACAATGTTCGGTATTGCCGTCGCAAAAAATACAAATCAAGTACAAGGATCATTTCAGAGGCATCGAATATTAGTTGAAATATACAATCTTCGCGTATGGTATTTGCGAAGTGTTCAACACCCACGCTGCTTTCTATTGGAAACTTAGGGCTATTTAATAAAACACTTTGTAATACTTTTCAATACAACTGCGACTTTATTTTAAAGGAGC
>CM052098.1:19092924-19109789 GCA_028453745.1 Agapostemon virescens
GCCAGCTTTTACTTTCTGAAGAAAAAAATATAGCATTCTATTTAAGAAAATTAGATTGACCTTCAGATCTCCTCTACTACTGCACCCACAAAAGAACAATTATTACTACATGATGTAGCTAGTCCTATCAAACAACTTTTGTACGAACACATTTTTAATAACTACAATTCGTTCCGAGATATGCTGATGTACTCACTTAACCGGGACACCCTACATAACTCTGAAAATAGAAGAAAGCACAAGCATTATTCTAAATGTACCAAAATCTATCATAATAGCCTACTATAACCTGAAAGTAACAAAACTGTATCATATACAAATAGTAACAAAATGATTATTAAAATTGCAAACAAATAAGTTGTTATTGATATGCAAACCCAAACTTATTATGTACGCTTTGTTTCGTTTAATAGATAGAATATAATAGAATAGATAGAAGCACAAATAATGTAAATTGCACAAGGTGGTACCGTTGGTTTTTATCTGCAGACAACTTGCAAGGCAATTTACTTTGGTATTTCAGGTTGACGGTGCTGCCAACACTTCTCAATATTGTTATTTGTTACTTCAGAGACATTATATAATTTAGATGTTTGCGTTATGCTATTAAAAACTAAAATAATCACTTGGTAAAATGTCGGTATATTGAAAGTTACACGGCCCCATAAAGGGTTGACGTAATATTTTATGTTCGTCATTGGTGAATAAAATTGGTGAAATAGAAAAATTTCGTATAAATCCATAAATAGTATAAGAATAGCTTATGTTTATTAGTGTGCACGCAATGTTATATTCAAGCATTATATATGTTTTCACTTATTACGTTTAACTATTGTACATATGTTTTTATCGATTTACGTACCACTCGGTTTTGTTCGTGTTATTATATTATGATTTTGTTAAATAAACGTCGCAGATGTCGAGCCTTACAATAGTTGTATTTTTAAAACTGAACCTGTCGAGTATTAAAATTGGTTAGTTCATATTGTCATGAAAAAGATACGCTTCGAGTTTATATAATAAATAATAATAAGATACGGGTAAGAATAAGATAGAATAAGGATTATTATCCCCACAATTGTGATGGACTCGAGGTAGTAGCGTTTATCGCGACTTTACTGTATTTATACTGTACGAACACGAGTTGAAATTCGAAGCCACTGGAGGGGTATACCCAGTGACAGTAGAGATAGTACAGTGGCTGTTACCTAGTAATTATGTTAGCAGATACAATGATATTACTGTAGAATGTTTCGGCTTTTAAATGGTACAATCTAACGCGACTTTGCTGTACTTATTGTGTATAGACACGAATCAGAATTTAGGGCTGTTCGAGGGGTATACTCTGCAGCTATGAGGATAATATCGCAACAGTTATGCTGTAGATACTCGGGCACTTAAAACGATTATGCTGTAAATTATTTTAGACTCGAGGTAATAGCATTTATCGCGACTTTATTGTACTTATACTGTACAAACACGAGTTGAAATTTGAGGCTCCTCGAGAGATAGTAGCGAGAGTAGGGATAGTACTGCAGCAGTTATCTTGTAGTTATTCTAGTAGTTACAATGATGCTACAATAGAATCTTTCGGATTTGAAGTGATGGCATTTAAAGCGACTTTATTGCAAATCTACCGAACCACCGTAAGAAAGTTGTAAAATTGATCGAAAGCATCCGAAAAAGAATGAAAGCAGCTATCGCAGTTACAGACGATGTTATCAAACGCTGACCATGTTATCATTTTTTATAACTGCTTTAGAAAACCAAGACATTTTGTACACTTTTGGCAAAGAATATCAAATAAAGATATTTGAAACATAGAAGAAACATTTCTTTGACGAAACAATAGATCTAATAATATTTCAGCATCCCCTGAAATATCAAAACGTTTCAGAGCTGTTTCGATCTCTGTTTGGAAGATGTAAGAACAAGCCATCGATTACGCGATCGTTATGTCTTCGAGAGCAGCGTGTTATCACTTTTTACACAGTCGACTGCCAATTAGACGCACCTGAAAGGTCGGAAGCCCGGGTAAGCTCGTTTCTGGAAAACGGGGGCGCCCGTTTGAACGAGTCTCGCCGAGCAGAACGGTGGTGGCAGGAAAGAGAAACAAAGGAAGATTTCGATCCGAGGAATATCTCTTTCTCTCCTCCTTCGTCCTTCTTTGCCTTTTTCGGTGGAAATAAAACTGTTGTATCTACTAATAAAGGCAGAGTCTTACTTTTAAAAGCGCGTACCGTTGCATCCCTTCGGCTCTCTCTTTCTTTTATTCGCGGTTCACTCTCTCACCTTCGTTCTGCGTTAAAATAGGAGGGATTAGTTCCTATGGTAGCACGGGGGCTTAAGCATTGATGAGGTTTTTAAATGGGTTCCTCCTTTGACGATGGTGGAAGAGAGAGAGAGAGAGAGAGAGAGAGAGAGAGAGAGAGAGAGAGAGAGCGCAAGCAGAAGACGCGGGCCGTCGACTAGCTCTGGGTAAAGGGAGGACAGAGTGGAACGATATTTACCGGCAGATTAAAAAATCGAGGGAAAAATTAAGTGTTACGGGGGCACGCCCCCGTCCGGGATTTAATTCTACGTAATCCTCTGCTAAGATCGCCGAACTGACTACCATCTCCTGACCCTGCTGCCCCCTTCCGCAACCCCCTGTCCTCCTAAGAAGGTCGCCCCGTGATTTTCAACCCTCCACTCGCGGGATCGCTTTTCTCTCTCTTCTCTCTTTTTTTTTAATCTTACGCTAATCGTCTGAGACCACGCTTTCAGAATGTTCTCGATTAGGTACATTGTAAAGAACCACGTGAAACGCTTCGGGAACCTTGTGAAGATTCCTTTTAGTATCAATGGCGGGAACCTTGTTAAGATATCTTCGATGCCTTATTAGTGAGTTAAGTTTTACGAAACCGAAAACGGCAAAGGTTTTACAGCAGAATGGATCAGGAAATAAATGCCGCCTCTTTGTTGTTGAATAATTTATCGTTAAGTGTCTGAATAAGTTCGCGTCGATTACTGTTAGATGCCGGAGCTGATAATCTTTGTATAAGATGTATGGCATAAAAATTGATTACTATGTATTGTTTTATAAAAACGATTTAATCCATTTAGAGTTTGTGCAACTTTTATTACAATATATGAATGAAGAATTAAATCTATTCAATCGATTTCTGTGAAGGCAATTTTATATCTTCAATAATTGTAACGAATCTGGAAAGCGTCAGTTGACCAATCGTGGTAAGTCCAGTCAGAACCTACCGAGCATCAAGATTGATTAGTGTAAATTGTCTTATAAAATTGCTAAGATTTAATTCATTCTCGCTTTGTGCAATTTTAACGATTGAATAAAGAAATCCATCGAATCGACTCCTGTGAAGACAATTTTATAACTTCGAAAGTGACAAAATAAAGAATCTGAAGAGACTATGATGGGTTTAGCGTTAACACGCACATTTCTAGTTACAGATATTGTACAATATTTTAAATATTGTTGTTTATATTAAATTTTTTAATAAACATGGTTGGAGAAAGTGACTAGTTTCATATAAATTTCAAAAAATACAAACTAATTACAATTTCAGCAATTATTCTTTTGCTAAGTATCACTGTATTCATTAATCCCAAATATGCTTTGCTGCAATACTTTTCACAGGTCAGCTACCCTAGTTGATAAATAAACAACGTTAAAAAAAAGAAAGAAAAGAACTGTTCTGTATATGTGTACGACGAACATTCACAGAACACAAAATATTGCATCGGAGTGCTCTTATTCCGGATGCGTAACTATCTCGTGACGGTAACATATTTATCAAAAATATTCGTCATAGCCGTCGAGCTTTGACCAGGTTCATCGCACACACTCGAAACAAGCTCGCGTCGCGACTGTAATACGCTTTAAACTGTTAATAGAGTATCGTGGAGGGTGTTTGGCTGCGGTTGAATCTCGAGTGTTGGGACAACATTCATGATGAAATTAATCTGGAGCGACCGATCGGGGTGGTATCCGCCAGTTAAAAAGCTCCCGGTGGCTTTCGTGGACCGTCCATCCCATAGGTTTGCCATAGGTTTGGCCGTTCCTCCTTTCCCCGCCCTGTTGACCTCGACCCTTCCACAGGATTCGTTCAAATACGGATACGTGTATTTCTGTCGTCGTTGTATTCGCATCTGTTAATGTTCGTTTCGACTGGCAAACTTTCCTCGTCCGTTATTAAGAGGGCCGATTGACAACCGGACCTGTGTGCGTATATAATTAAAACAGCAATTCACTTGCGACCGGACAACATCTTTGTACGACGGCTACAAGCTACACTAACGAACCGAGGATATCGTTAACGCTATTACGAGAATCGATAAAATTGCGACGATAAGATTGCCAGATAAGAAACGATTGTTCTCCCCTTTCGAACAGCATCATTCAGAAGTGACATTGCGAACCTGCGAAGATTTGCGGGATTCGTGAGTAATTTTCTTTGAGGAGCGATGAAATGTATATTAGCAGACTGTCTTTAACAATAGGACAACCAAACCACTTATTTTGACTGGTCCCTAATTTTTTCTTTCGCAATTATTGAAATTATAAAGTTATTTTCATCAGAAATTTTCGAATGTACTTCTTTAATGACGTATTCCTTACAATAACTATTGTATGAAGTTTTAATAGATACAGTCTCGTTATTATTACAAAATAATGTATATCGTTGGATTTATTGGTCGTTAGTTGTTGTGTTAATACTAGATATATCGAGCACCAAACTAGACTACTATACACTGGTTTGTGATAACGATGACATTGTAGTTGTTGATACTTTGAATAATTTTTACGTTAATATGTGCTTTAATGAAAAATTTCATTTAGAAAGAAAGTTTATTCATATTCAGACGCTCTTGAAGGGACTATATTTTTTGTAACGCTGGGTTTACGAAGCACCAAAAGCGACTACTAATTTATAAAAATAACGAGAATGTATGTATTAAAATTTTTTACTCAGTTTTTATGATAATGTAGATAGAAAGAAAGAAATTTTTTAAAGAATTATTCAAGAATTGTTTCAATTCTTCAATTTAACATGCCCCGAAAACGTAATATTAAATTTGTATCTTACAACTTGGGTTTTTTGAGAGCAGAACAATTAATTTACTACGTGGAAAATTTGTTTGAAAGAACTGCAGTTGGTCGGGGTTGCAGTAAAAATATTAAAGGTTGTAGTTTGCACCTCTTTTTATAATTTGAAAATTTTAGGAAAATTGACCAACCATGCATCGAGCTGCAAACATTTAAAAATAATAAAAATAGCCATTTTTCGCCTAATTACAATAGATTTCTCGTTGAAATTTTCGATGAATGCATAATTTCCATAAAATTACAAACATATTTTTTTCATATCATATAGCAAATTGATGACTTCAATTTAAAAAAAATCTTTTCCAGATAATTCCTGAAATTTACGTGTTGTACATTTTACGAGGGAAGTTTGTCGATTGGAAAATTTAAAAAATTAGATACTTTTCACAAATCTAGATTACGAGATGCTAATAATTATATTTCTTGCAGATTCGATGTGTTTATAAGGTGAATGAGTAGATGGATACGATAAAGTGAAAGTTACAGCAAAATATAAAAATAGAATCGCGTTATGTTCAAACAATTGAAATAGTTGAGAAGAAAACTCAATTTCTGTAGACCCATGCATTTTGTAATTATTCAAAAAATAATGTTTATTTTGCATAGAGCTCCACAGTTTACTAATAATGTCATTTTTGTTTCTACTAAAGAATTTTTTCATTAGATTGTGACTATTTAACACCAAACCTACAAAAGTGGGTGAAATGACTCTTTTCAATCTTTTTCTTTTAGAATTACTAAAGTTACAAAATTGCCTTCACATGAATCGATTGATTAGATTTCATTCTTCATTCGTACATCGTAATAAAAATTGCACAAAATCTGAATTGAGTCAATCTTGGCATTTTTATAAAACAATATACATTAATCAATCTTGATGATCGGTAGGTTCTGAGTAGACTTATCACGATTGGTTAAACGACGCTTATGCGATAGGTTATTCTGCAATTATTAAAATTATAAAGTTGCCTTCATAGGAATCAAATCGATAGATCACTTTGTTCAATTATACTTTGTAATTAAAATCGCAAATAATCTAAATAAATAAAATCTTGTAATGTTAAAAAGCTGTAATATATTTTAAATATTACAATGTGAAATAATACTTCCACGAAAAATCGTAACGGTATCAGCATTTCTGGGATAAGATATCACGACGTGACGGGGATGAGAGGCTAGTACTTAACACGACAATAGTCATTTATTATCAGGAAAACTCGCTTTGCCTGCCATCTATGGCTCTCGTCAAATTTTAATGGAGAGCAGAATAAAGAGCAAGAATTAGAAATCTTTTAAGAAGTGTAAATCTTGATAAATCGATCTTTCATACCGTTTTCTTTTCTTAATCTGGTTCTTTCTATTCTTGACACGGTGTACATTCATTATTTTTTGACATTAAGGGCTCATTTATCCAAAAGAAGTCGTTTTAAACGTAGTAGTTTCACTTGACTCTATCAATATATGTAATAAAAAATCAGGATTTAATAAAAGTATAATTATCTTTTCCAGTTTTATGTGTCGCAAGTGCGATACAAATTTATTGTACAAATGATGGATTACTTATTGAATCATCGTAAGTTATTAGATAGATCTAATTATTAGATAGATAGATCTAATAATAGACATACGATGAGAGCAAAGGAACAACTGATAACCTTAGTTTCTTCTTATCTGTTCCAAGAAATAAAATATAATAAAATTATGTAACATATGTATCTGATAACATGTGTTCAACAAATCTAACGTGAAACTGTTTAATGCGAAAGTAATTTTATATCCAAAGATAGTTTATAGAGATACGATATTTTTCGTTCGAAAATGATTCTACAATAAACAAACAATGTTCATGAATCTATTTTTTATCGTTCCATGATGTATACATCAATTTTATATACATTTGAATTCTTAACACTAGGTTTACGGAACCCGTCATTTTGACGCGTCTTAATATTTTGTATGTACAATTGTTGAGATTTTAAAAATACATTCGAGAGAAACGAGCTATCAGATTTATTTCCTTGGGTATGAATTGTTAAAAAGAAGGCTAAAAATTTGTATAGACACGTTCTCATTGTTTTTATAAAGTAATCTGAAACAATCGCGTTTAGTGCTCCATCAACTCAGTGTTAATACTTTACCAATCCAGTGAGTGACCAGATTTTTTTACAATCAGAGCTTGCAACTACAAAATCGGAGAAGGATTCTTGAATATGTGATTCGATATTTCAAATGTGTCAGATTTTGTTTAAAAGAGCATTTTTGACATCTTCCAGCTAGAGTCTTTCAACAGCACCTCTACAGTTTACCGAATAAGGAAATAGAAAACTGTGATGGTTTGGTCTCAAGCGTAACACTTCGTTTTAACCCTATAGCTACCCTCTATTATATATTTTAATTTACAAGTATTTAACCCTTTACCATACCATTTTCTTTTCGACCACAGTTATTACAATGTCTTCATGTTAAAAAATGTTACATATTTAATTCGATGCTTCAATATCGAATACAAAACAATAAAATATTATTCCGTCTGAAAGGAAAAGCATAATAGATATATTTGTTAGACTTTGTATGAAACCTTCAACACGAGACTGACTCGTTATAATATGACAACGTGTTAAAATTATGAAGATCTTCCCTTAAGAACCGAGTGAGTAATTCTTTAAATCCAAGCACATGTCACAGCAAAAATCTTTCAAAATCTAAATAAATTCAATCTCATCATTTCCTTAAGTCAACGCGTGCCTAGTGCTCGATAGGGTTAATGCAAAATAAACGATCGCACGCAACATCTTGTTCAATATTGCTTCAAAGCCAGCCAATTACGGATTCAAACGAGTCGAAACTTCGGAAATTGAACATTCGTAGAAAGACCGGCGGTGTCTAACGGGTCCAAAAGGAACGCTAACCGACTCGTCGCTAATTTCTTCCGGATAAGTAATTGCCGGACAAATAAGGCAACCGACAGGAAACTTTTCTTCGGACCCCCTTCGACGGATCCGTGTGTAAAAAGAGAGAGAGAGGGTCTACCAGAAGAGAAAGTCTATCAGCTCGTCGTCGACGTCGTCGTCGTCGTCGTCGTCGTCGTCGTCGTCGCCGTCGTCGTCGTCGTCGCCGTCGTCGTCGTCGCCGGCGTAAACAGAAAACACCCTCTTCTCTTTTTTCTTAGCTCGGAGATGGAAGTAAGAGTTTTACGAATCAACATGGCCAGATCAAAAGGCGCTTCTGATAATTGGCAGAAATCTTTTCCAGGTGCCTTCGACCCTACCCGGCAAAAAGGGCGTCGACGCCGCCGTGTCGCGAATCTGTGTACGTCTTCGTTTGAAGATTATACGCGTTTCACGGTGGGCTGCGGCGGGAAAAACGTCGCATATTTATTTCCCGTCTGCGATACACAAGCCGGTCACAGTTCTAAGAGGTGATGGGGGTGTATGGGGGCGTGCGGGGCGGTAGTCGATGCAGAATATCGACGGGAATCATGGGGCGGCCTCTTGCAGCTCTCTGGATGTCTTTGCTTTACGCTTTACTGTTATTTATCTCCGTGAAAGGCGGAATTCATGGCGGCGCGATGGTACCATCGCGGACTCTTCTTGCCGCAGGAAAAAACCTGATATCCTCCTTCTCTTTCTCGCTCGCTCTCTTCGTTCTTCTCTTTCTCTCTTTCTCTCATCCCCGGAATTGCCCTAAATGATTCTCGGTAATTTCCTTGGTAGAATAGCTGCTTCTCTTTCGTTTATCAGTAGCCTCTCGGACTCGTTCCTTCAAGTAAAAATAATATTCGATAAGGATATGCTGTTCTATGGTGTCGTTACCTGTAAAATTATACTACCCCGTATCTGGTATCGAGGCTAATAGTCGTACGGTGTTATGGTTGTTTATGCTGTCACTAATGGCGACAGAAAGTTTGTTTCAGCGGCTGTTATTGTTCATTTTTTGAAGAGGGTGTTTACACGCTTGAGGATTTCCTGAGGGTGATCTCATACGTCCTTCGTTTTCGCAATTCAACACTTTCACTGCCGCGTCACTCAGATGTGGCTGATGGAATCATTTGTCCAGATTTAAACATAAATATTTGTGCTAATTCATTCGTTGAACCAAATCTGTTGGAAGCAGTGAGAAGGTTGAAGGAGTTCTCAGTATTATACGTTTCATTAATTTCTATTTCAGGTGGTCAAAGATATGTGTACATGGTGTACACACCAAAAGAATTACCCAACTTCCTATCTGAGTCGCTGAGACACGACGTTGAAGTGTCATTCTCTTGCGTAACGATTCGTCGGTATCCAAGCTACACGATACAATTGAGGAAAATTGTGGTTTTCTATAAAAATGAAAAACATCTTCTATAAGTCATACATCATTCGAGGGAAAGGCGTCGCGCTTAATCGAGGACCACCGAGTATTGGCCGGTCCTGAAAAGGGTTGAAAGCCTCCTTAATTTTGGTACCGTGGATTCGAAAGAAAAGAACGAACGGACGAAGGAAGGGGTTAACTTCTAATTGTTTTGTTAAATGACGCGCGAGTAAGAATCTCGGGGAGGACTTAAGCCCGAAAGCGAGCGCCAGCGGTGGTTTCAGTTCATTCCATCTTCCGTCGTTCTTCCTGCTTTCTTTCGCCTCCTCTATTCCCTCCGAATCTTCTCTCTGTTCCCCTCTGTCCACCCTCTCTACCCCCTCTTCTGGAACCCCTACAATGCTGAGCCTTGCCGCTGCTTTAATTCTTAGCTTTATTCTCTCCTAAGACTCTCTCTTAATTTCTTATTTCTCCTTCTACCGATCCTGTCCGGCGTACTATCTTACCTTTCGCAATTTATACTCGGGAACGAACGAGAGACGAGGAGAAACGCAACCAGAGGGAGAGAGAGAGAAGGATAGAGGGGGCGACTGAATGCCGGGCTTAAGCAGACAATACTTCGCTTTCAAACGGCGGCTTCGAAGACCTTTCTTTCGCATTAGATACTTTAATTCTTTAAACGTGTCCCTCCGCCGGGTAAAATACTCCCCGCTATAGGGCCTTCCAAAACTACTTTCGATACGATAAAACAGGATCTTTCGCATTCGACGCACGAATTATGCATTCTCGAGAACCTACGGCGTAAAACTTCGATCATATAGCAGTCCGTAAATATGAAACCGGCATTTGCCCATACGTGACGCTAGCTGTCAATGTAATTACCGTCAAACCGCATCATTCACGCCATTTTCTTGTTTCGCCATCTAATATTGTAAAAACTTTCAACTCACAACCATACAAGTTTCACACAGCAGCATAGTTTTTAACCCTTTCGTTACGGATGCCGACTATAGTCGACAGTCGTGCGACAAACTGTATGTACGGGTGCCGACTATAGTTGACATCTATGCAATGATGTGCGCCGCCTTTCGTCAGTAAACAAAAATTGTAATTCTCATATAACGTGACGAAACAGTTGTTACGTAGCTCTAAAAAAAAGTATACATACAAGAGAATTCTAAGGTGGCGATGAAAGACGTACACGCGACACAGAAGATTAGCGACATGCAATGTGTACACTTTTGCGACGAAATGTCCCGTTCAATGGCGTCACTCCAGCAGAGCGGACTGCCGTAACGAAAGGGTTAATAGAGTTGAACATGTCGAATTTTGTACCTGGAAACTACGATTTGCGGACAGCATTAATTTTCTCTTACCATTTGAAGAAAACTGTTGCAGAATCGCACCGAATGCTTGTCGAAGCTTACGACGAGTATGCTCTTGGTAAATCACAGTGCTTTGGGTGGTTTGAAAAATTTTTAAGTGGCGAGTTTGATGTGAGAAACGAAGAACGTGGAAGACCACCGAGTAAATTTGAAGCTAGGAGTTAGAAGCCGTCTCCATACGTTTAAAAGCCATGGGAAAGATCCAGAAGACGATCGAAAAAGGCAACACAAAGTGATAATGCACAATCGCTTGTATTGATTTGTAATTGTTTATGCGTTTGTCGTTTCGGTGGGTCCATTGCACGCGGTGTCTATCTATCGGGGTTGAAATCGTCAAAGTAAGGCGGTCGTGAAATAATCGACCAGTTCGGTATCGATTTTTATATTCTACAGCGTGCTTCGTAAGTGTAACACTTAATTTATTGCAGGCACGGCGAGGCGACTGTAACCTTCGGTGTGTGTTGCTGTCGCAACAGACATTAATTATGGGACAATTTAATACTTAGACGGGATGACTGACTCTAGCAATTCCGACAGATACGTGTATCCGAACTGTGTAATTTTATTTCTATTCTGAAGTCCAACCGAGCGAGTCCTCGCGTAGTTCTCCATTACTAATGAATATATGGGACGCTATCATCGTCAAACTATTATTATTACTAATAATTATTTTGTATTTCCTCGACGGTGATTACTTCTGAATGCAGATTACCGTATCATATATTATTTCGAATCAAATATTTCGTCAAGTAGAATGTTTGAAGGTGCCATTTCACATAGAAGTGAATGCGTTACTAGGTCAATTTAATTAATAACCTAAGAAGTTCTAGAAAATGATGTAATATTATTAGTTTGAAGGTGACTGAATCATAGACACATTTGAACGTTACTGAAAGGATGTTCCTTAAGGCGGAAACTATCGAGTAACCGTCAAACATTAACTACAGGCAGTTTACAATGAGTTATCAAACGCTTTGGAAGTATTGACACGTGACCTAGACCCCGGACCTGATACGAAACTATCAAAAGGATACCGTAGCTACAAACGTACTTGTGTTTGTCAATTGTACGTAGAAGTACCACGTTTATAAACGTTATGATCTCACTATGGTTAAACATGTTGAAACTTTCTGAATAGCAAAACTAAACCAATGATCGAAGTATAAATCAGCGATCTTTTATACAATGGCTGCTAGTTCCTCAACACTAAACCTACCACAGTGAGTCAAGTGACCATTTTTGAATTTTCTATTTTACTATTATTGAAGTTATAAAATTGTCTTCATTTATTCAATCATGTATTGTAATAAAAGTCGCAGAAACTATAAATAAACTACATCTTGTCATTTTTATAAGACAATGTGCACTAGTCAATTTTAATGTTAGGTTTAGTATTAAATACACCTTTAACAAACTAATAACTTTTTAAAAATTGGTCAAAACGACTCGAGGCACAAATTAGGATGCATAAAAAGACCACAAATATTGAAAGATGTAAAAATCTGCAAATTTCGGGATTAAATCGCAATTTCTTATAATTTTGTCCTATTTTAACGATGTATGGCTCGCAACAACTTTAATCGACCACGTTGAAAATTTGTGTATACGTTAATTTCCTAAGATTTAAAAAAGTATGTTTTAAATATTTGTTACAGGTGCAGACAATAAAGTTAAAAATCATAATCTTCGTTCTTCGAATGCATAGAAACATTTTCGTAAAAGTTTCCTAAAAGAATAATTGAAAATAGAAAGTATAATTTTTATTCGGATAATAGCATTGTGCATAGAAACATGTTGGCAAAAGTTTCCTAAAAAAATATTTAAAAACAGTATAGGTTTTTATTTAATACAAATAACGTTTTAACACATTTCCAGACACGTTTTGTCATCAACTGCGATTTGTTCTCTGTTCGAGACAAATGAATAAAACGATTATTGGTCGAATTAAAACAACTAGCGTCGAATTCAATTAATGCGTGTGTTTAAAAAGATTGTGGGATAAATTAGTCTTACGATAGAAAGTATAATTTTTATTCAGATAATAGCATCATGCCTAGGAAACGATAGTGTAGCTGTTGTTCACGAAAAATGTTTGACGGAAACAAGCATTTCGCGAGTGGACACTGTTCCGCAGAAATGGCAACCGACGTAAACCACCATAATTATTCGGTACCTCTTGACACACCTAATTGGACAACTTGGTTGGCAAATGGTACCGTAAGAGAGCAAGATGCACAGGATGGGGAAGAAGAAGTCGAAGCTAAGGGGGTGAAGAGAGAGGGTACGATACTGACCGTCGATTTCTACACACCATCCACGGACCAACCATCGGCTCGTAATGGCCACTTTGAGGGCCCGCCATAAGCTTTCGCAAAGAGACGAACCCTTGCCCTAAGTGGTCTTACACCGACGTTTTGACGAGATGGATACTTACTTTGCCTATCCACAATATGACCTATCCTTTTGCCCTGTCTCTCCATCCTACTCTTCCTCGCTACCCTTTCCGGGCCTTGAGTTTGCACCACCCTCCCCCTTCCCGTACCTCGACCACCCTCGATCACAGTACCTCTCATCTACCCTCAACCTGCACGTTTAATTGATCGGATATCAATTCCTCTCCGAGCGTCCAGAAATCCGATATACCGGACCGCCGCCTAAGTCTTTAGAAACTAGCAATTGCTAAATGAATGAGAAACCAAATTCTTGTATCGATGGAAACGGCGTTTCTGGAAACATCTGACAGATTTCAATGCGTACGAATTAGTTTTGTTTCTGCAGACTTTTTCCCATTTTTGATCTACCTTCTTTACATTTTAGGGCAACCTCTTAAATTATCATTGAAGCTCTTACGATCTTAAAGCGTACACCACTTCTAATGAGATTTTTACTAATACTGTTGTGAAATTTAATTTAATTCTATCTGGAAGACAATTTTGTATATATTTATATATTATTTATTGCAAAGAACGTTTTACTTACTCCTTCACGGCTTGGTGTAAGATTTCAAATTACTTGTCACTTTCAATAAAATATTTTACTAGTGTCTGTTGTGAAATTTAATTTATTTTACGTAGGGTACCACTTTGTATGTACTTATATTTTATTTATTCTGAGCAACGTTTCGTTTAGTCCTTCACATCTGGGTGTAGTATTTCATACTATTTACCATTTTTAATTAAGTATTTCATTAACATTTGCTGGGAAATTTAATGTAAATCAATTTGTAGTTCCATTTTGTATATATTTAAATACTATTAGTCAGAGCAACGTTTCGATTTATCCTTGATGTTCTTACGATCGTAAAATGTGTGCCACTTTTAATGAAATATTTTACTAATGCTGTTGTGAAATTTAATTTAGCTCTACTTAGAGTACCATTTTGTTTATACTTATATATTATTTATTCTGAAGAATATTTTGTTTAACATTACGATGTACGATATTAAACTATTATGTACCATTTTTAAAGGAATATTTTACTAATGTTTGTTGGAAAAATTAATTCTGTATCTTTATAGTGTCATTCTATACATATTTATATCCTTATGGTTATAAAGATAATTAATAATTAATATGTGTTATTTAAATAAGAAAACACACTCAATATGTGTGTGGCGTCGAATCGGTCACCTTCGTTTAGGGACTTGGAATCGGCCAGGAATTACGGAGAATGGTTGTAGGGCAAACTCCGGAGAAACAAACTCGTTTATTCAACCTGTAGCAAACGCTAAGACAGACTCGGCTATGTCGTCACGTATCACGGCTCAAACTCGGTCGAATTGGTGATACAGTCGAATATCAGATTTGTTCTAAATTGTCGGGGTCGTGTAATATATAAAGAAACCTCGGAATTTGGAAGTGGAGGAGTAGGAATTTCAAATATTTAATATGATTGATTGTCGGGAAAAGGGTGGAAGTACGAAAACTCGGAGTGGGAATGAAGAAGATGGAGGGTGGAGTAGGAGAAGATCCGCCAGGTCGGAATCGCTTGCAACGGTGGAAAATTTCGTCGCCTGACGGAAAACAATGAGTGTCAAAAATGTGCGACTCAGCTGTGCGAATTTTGTGCTCGCTACGGTGGCCCGTGGCCGGGTAAAAATTATCTGAGCTGACCGTGCTGGTCTCGCTGCACGCAGGTTTTAAGACGCAACAATGGGGATAGATAATTGAATATATACAGAGGCTAGAAAAGAAGATGATGAATAACTATATATGAATTAATAAAATGAATTAATAAAGTTTTAAGAAGTCGACTGTTTCATCGACAAGTTTTGCAGTGACTGTATTATTAGATTTTGGTATTATTGATGTTTAAATTACCTCTGCTGAGATATGCGAAAAATAATGCATTTTCAAATGTTAAACTAACCGTAGATTATACTAATTAACTTTTAGATGCAAGAATTGTCGAAATACATTTGAGTACATATTATTATACAGTATTATTAACATGTTGAATACGACTTTCATTTAATAAACTATGATATCTCTTTAATATATTTTCCTCATCGTAAACTTTCTTGCGTAATTTCGCGATCATACTATAATATTTTTGTGATGTATTTTACCATTGACAGTTGATATCCGCAAATACCGTAGATCTCATTAGAACCGGTATCTCATATTCAGAAGACGCGCACTGAAAGTTAATAGCACGCGGCAACGCAACACAGATACATGTTCAGCAATAAATCGGGACAATTATGTGATTGAAAGACGTATACGTTCATTTCTTCGTCCACGCGAGCGCATAGAAACGAGCAACCGCATTTTTAATGCACACGCTGAATTTGAGTAAGTGCAAAGTCCAAGATTGGCGATTCAAACTTGCACAAACTTACAAACTTACTTACAAACATGTCTTACGTGGAAAACAATTCCGGCTAATATATGTGAGAAATAAATTGCCAGTGCATGCACGAAAAGGAGATATGCACAGTATTTGAGAAAAATTCAATGCTAAAACTTTTTTACTGACCTTGTGCCTTCAGATTTCCATTTATTTCGTTCCATGTAGAACTTCATAAATGGTAAAATGGTTTTAACGATGCTGGTGATGTAAAATCCTATTCAATTCAGTTTTTTGCTGGTAAAAGTCAAAAGTTTTATGCACATGGAATTATGACACTGCCTGAAAGATGGCAAAGGTCATCGACAAAAACGGACAATATCCAATTTAATAAAGTTATATTTTCAAGTAAAAATTTTTTGTTTTCCTTCTTATTTAAAATCCGCAATGATTTAGTTGCCAGCCCAGTAAAACAACTTTTTCATCACTAATATTTGCATATTGGATGTATTAGGAGTACAAGTAAGTCTCCGTCGTTTGAAATCAAATAGCGCAATCAGTAAGTTATGGCGGCTAGTGTCAAACGTAAGACGTCATATCGTAAGGTTGCACATCTGTCAACAATACAACCTCGAAATATTAGCGATTGTGTATCAGCTTTGTATATTTTTTTTCGAAAGTATCGAGTTTTGAGCCGAATAAACGTCATTTGCGGGATGTTCAGATTTAATTCTTTAATTTTAAAAAAATCTGCAGCCGAGGCGCATCGATTGCTTGTAGAAGCATATGGTAAGGCTGTATCAAGTGACAGAAGTTGAGGAGAACGTAGTGGAAGGTCGAAAGTGTACGAACACGCGGAATTGGAAGCATTATTGAATGAAGATTCGTGCTAAACGCAAGAAGAACTTGGACATGCATTATCAGTGACTCAACAAACGATTTCACATCGTTTACAATCATTGGGAATGATTCGAAAGCAAGGAAATTGGGTTCCATATGAACTGACGCCGAGAAACATTGAACACCGATTGTCCACATCTGAAATGCTGTTTGCCAGGTTTGGCAGCTGTACCTCCGGCGCTCACCGACAGAGGGACAGTAGAACGAGACTGTCCCGCTGCTAGTACCTGATTCGCCTCCGATTCATATATACATATACTGTCCTTAACCGTCTTCTAGTATCCCAGTGTCTAAGGCAGATACCTCGGCATTCTTAACAGAAAGTGCAATTACGGCCTAGTAGGTCACCGTTCCTAAAAAACCAAATTATGTAGATTAGTCA
>CM052098.1:19109799-19184980 GCA_028453745.1 Agapostemon virescens
ATATTAGTGTAAGAAAAATGTATTTCTACCCATTTCATGTTACCGCAATCAGCATCACCTCACCTCTCATATTCATATCACCTTCACTTGTAAATAATATTAACATTATTATCATCATCACCTCCATACCACCTACACTTGTAAATAATGTCAACATCATCATCATCATATCCTCATATCGCCCCCCTCATCCCCATCTGTCGTGTTTCATCCCCATTTTGTTAAAGGCATTTTCGGAAGCATGAATCAAAAACCAAACTATGCGGCTGTAAATAGCATATCAAGGTAGTAATACAACGAAGATTCACGAGGAGTAGGCTTTCATTACTCCTCTGTCAAAAGCAATAACTTTATACCTCTAATGTGCCTGTATACATTAGTACCAATAGAATTAAGCATCGCGGTTAAAAAGACTTTTCGTTTATTTTTATAGTCATTGTAAGAAACAGTTTAAAAAGTAAAAGTGAAGCGTCTAAGGTAGGGTCCGCTAATCAGCCTTACCGATGAGTCCTCTATCAGATCCAGAACGAAACGCTCCCCTTGTTTTTCTCCTTTTCTTTTTCACCAACATTTTCAGCAGCCACCAAATCAGGCATCGGTCAAAACCTACTTAGGAATACTTCATTAGGAAGTTTTAACACACCCGCCGTGTTTACCAGACATTACTCCTTATGATTTCTACTTGTTTCGATCGATGACGCATGGCCTGTCAGAGCAGCACTTCACATCATATGAAGACAGCAAAAGTTGGATCAATTCGTAGATAGCGTCCAAAGATGAAGCGTTCTTCCAATACGATATCCGGATGCTGCTAGAAAGATGGGAAAAAGTAGTGGCCAGCGATGGACAATACGTTGAATGAAACATAAAGTACCATTCATTTGCAACAAATGCCCAATTTAAGATGAAAAACGGCGGAGACTTATTTGTACTATTAAATAGCAATAAACTTTAAAGGCACGAAAAGGAATGAACCATGTAATGGAACTATTTCAGACAAAAAAAAAATGTCTCGACTTTGGAATTAAAATTGCTTAGAATGCAGAGGGTTAAGAAGTCTTTGAAGGTCTCAAGTCTTTCCACTTGATTTCGACTGCAACATTTCGATCCCCAAGTGTTTCGACGTATCGAGACACCACCGTCAGCCCGATTACTGTTCTCTACGCTGGCATATAGGGTGTTCGGAATATAAGTTGAGCACTATAGTTCTAAATATCGCGGGAGTCAAATGGTACAGGGGTTACTGTCGTCGAAGGTGGCCATGGTAGGGGTGGATCGGTGGGTGGGGACGAAGGCGGAAGGTAGAAGAGCAGAAGTACCCATCGGGACAGGGGTTTCAGAGGCTAAATGGAAGCACTGCAGAAGCAAGGGTTAACTCAATAGAGTTATAAGTGAATTACTTATCGCGTACACCCAGTATACAGACTAGATGCGTTTAGCTATAGGTCACGGATACTCAGGGACGACCCTGAGTTTCATCGACGCGAATAAACACGCGGTACCCTCTTTTTCCAGGGGCGGTCGTTATTTTTCTTCGAAAATTCTGTATTCCGTCAGACGACAACGTGATTAACGATTAATCGCATTGCAACTACTGCTTTGATGTGGACTCGGCCATGCTCTTGATTCCTTTTTTTTCAGCGCTCGCGTGATGTCGCTCGCGGGGAAAAAAATCCCTGCAGCACACTGTAATGACGTTTGCGACTAAGTGTCAGCTGTCGGTGTAGAATTTTTATGGAAACATTGTCGGCGATGTAAAAATTGCGAAACGGAGGATCGATCGGCAATGAAATTTTGTTCGGCGTTATCCTTTATTGGTCCCTGATAATAGCCGTGTTCGATAGCTACCGGAATTTCCAGGGAACCGTATTCCAAGGGTTATGCCCTTCGACAACCCTTAGGAGGCCTTCAAATACTGAGATCTTTGATGGACGCCTGGTTGCTCAAGAAAATTCAGTTAGTCCGCAGCTTTGTGTCCTTTCGCGAAGCACGGCTCGGAGGGGTGATAGTGCTCGGACGGATGTCTCTGCTTCGAACTTAATTAGCCGTCGCAGCCTTAATTACCTCCTGATATTGCTCCGGGACAATTAACGCAATTAACCGGAGAAAGTGTTGTGCGTTGTCTTTTCTTTCGAACGTCTTCGTCTTCGATCCACCGCTGTTACAAAAGCAACGCACCCTCTACCTATCCATCCCCTTCTGCGATGCGATGGAAGAATTGTAAATGAAGAGTTGACTAATTTCTTTCTCGCGACGATGTTAATGCACCTGCTCGACATGGGCAATTTTATTTGAAATTGGTCACTTGTTTTCGGAATTAATTGACGAAGAAAAAATATATTTTAGACTATTTTCTAATAGATGTAATATAAAAGGCATTCCTGCGAGGATGTAAATTGATATTATTTGTTTTATTTGGAGTTCTAAAGGTATGTGTAGAGAGAATTAAAAGTTTGTTGTGTAACGTATGGTGAATATAGTGTTACTAATCGTGGCAGTGATCGAAGACAGTGAAATCATGAGATTGTGATTGTTGAATGAATTATTTGAGTTTGTATCATGTATGAAAGGTAGTACCGTCTACGCAAATGTGTATTAACTAAATACACGCTAATAAACTGTATATTAGAAATCAGAGACGATGATAGACATTTAAAAAATGTGCGGATTTGATTATTCAGTGTCTAATTTGTTAATTTTATATATTATGAGAATTGAAACTAATTCATTTCTATATTGTAGTTTTCTATACATAATGGGTTTTAGTGTTGCATTTGTCTTTGTCGTTAACTCTTTACAATCTAGACAATTTTAATTCTAAAACGAGACATTTTTTCATCTAGAATAGTTCCATTGTACATGGTTCATTTTCTTTTGTGCATATAAAGTTTATCACTATTATTCATACGTGTAACAACTGAATTATTATCGATTTCTTAAATGCAAACAAAGTTACGTAAAAATCTTTATTCTAAGTATTCTTACAGGACGAATTATGTCATGCAAAAAATTGCAATAATACAACAAAAAATTTTTTTATGTATTTCCCTTTTATATCGTTTCGAAACTATAACTTTTGCCTCGCGTTCGTGTGACCAATTTTTAATCATTCCGTGTCATCCGCACATTGACTCACCAACAAAGTAACACGAAATTGTTAAACCTCTGCACAATTGTCGGCTAAATTACCATCCAAGTATTATATTTTTCACATTATATTTTCTTACATTTCATTGCACTATTCCATGTCATATCTAATTACTACACTTTAAATCATTATGCAAATTCTCATTGTCATACACGATTCTATGGAAAACAAAATAATGGAAGAATTTCTTCGACCGATTAGAAAATTGTTTGTACTTCAAAATATCATACTTCAAATTTGTTCTTGTACTTCAAAAATTCATATACACCGTGGTATAGTAACCAGTAGACTGCAGATCTTTATGCATTCCAAACAGAAGCGAATGTATGCAGTACAAACAACGAAGACGTTACCAGAATTCAACGATATCGTTATATAATATTTCACATAGTGAAATTATTAATAAAAACGACTACAATTTGACTCGTGTACCCTACAATAGTCTTTGTAAATTATAAATTTCGGAAAAACATCCTCCGTCTACCAATTCCTCAACTCAGATTTTGCATTCGCATAATCATCCTCGTAGATTAGAAGAAAAAGCTGACAATGTCTGTTGCACGATGTCCACCAGATATGTAAATATGAAACCGACATTTTTTTATAGAAAGTACACATTTAGTGTAAGAAAATGATACAAAATATTTATTCGATTTATACATTTTCCCGTCTCTCTGACAATTTGTGGATGCCACGACTAGAAAACTGTTCCTCCTTTGAGGCAAACCAATCATCGAGCCATTTTCGTACATTTTCTTAAGATGTAAAGTGCTGTTCAGTAAGTGCGTGTCCCATCAATGCAAATAATTAATAATCGGATGGAGCCAAGTTTGGTAAGGAAGCCGCATGTGAAAGTATTTCCCAACTAAACGCCCCGCTCGTTTCCTTGACCGGTTTTGCTGTGTACGATGGTGCGTTACCATGAATCAAAATCACTTTGCGATGCCTTTTAATCTCATTTTTCTATTTCCTGGATCTTCCCCACGGCTTTCAAATGTATGGAAACGGCTCCTCATGACATGTTTAATCGATCCGCGAGTTGTTGTTGCATTTAAGCGACCTCCTCATCCAATGATGTTTGCAATTCATTGTCTTCAAACTTTTTCGATGATTTTCCGCGTTCTTCGTTTCTCACGTCAAAATCGTTACTTTTGAATTTTTTAAACCACTCGAAGCACTGTGATTTACCAAAGGCATGCTCACCGTAACAATCATTCTTCCGCAGCAGTTTTCAACAAGCATTCGATGCGATTCCGCAGCAATTTTCTTCAAATGGTAACAGAAAATCAATGCTGTTCGCAAATCGTAGTTTCCAGGCACAATATTCGACATGTTCAACGCTATTAACACTAGATTGCCTAAGGAAGTCATTTTGATTGCTTTTCAATTTCAATTAGAAAAAAAATTATGTATATAATGATACAATTTCTTAGAATTTTGTGACTTTTTGTACAACATGTAAATGCGTCTGTTAATAATTGTAGTTACATCCCCCCCTCCTTTATTTCCGGTATATATACATATGTGTTATACCTATATTGCCTAAAAGCAGTCATTTTGACTGCTTGGGAAATTTAAAATAATTAAATGACTTTTATTATTGAACTGAGTAAATTTCTTTTTGAGCAGTTCGGCTCTGTATTGAAATAACATTTTTCATTTTTTTCGATTACCGTTACATGATAACATACAAGTACATGTGCTTCTTGATTCCGTAGGTTAGGTGGAAGTTATTTTGATGCTAACATCACAGCTTCGTCTCTTTCCGCGTACCTCCCTGCCCTATCCCTCCTACTTTTTTTCGTGAAGCTAGCATCAAAAACTTCATCGTGTAAACGGGCCCGTTGCTCAATAAACTAAAGTAGTACTTGTTATTTATATCTTTATGCAGTGATACTTGTTCTAACAAGTTGTTTATTTTATATCATTTGCGCCCTAAATTCATGAAAGAAATGTCGAATTGAAGTGAGTTATTGGAAAAGCTAACGAACGTAAGTGAAGAGTGCTCCGATATAGAATCAGATTCAATAAATTCTGAACTATCATCTGAAGATGAAACGGTTCATATTCAAAGTGAAACATCTGAAATTGAAGATAGCGATGAAAAGTCGATTACCAATGATGAAAACGAAAGTGTCATCAATATGTCCAGGAAAAAGTGTAGGATGCTAAGTAGTTCAAACTCTGATGAAGAAACTGAAAACACCTTTCAGGAGACCGAAACAGCTTCCGATGGTACTGTGTGGTCAAAATTTGACGAAAGTGGTATTCCTGCAAGGTTACCATCTACTTGTATTTTCAAGAGTGCGAAAGGCCCAACAGGATACGCAAAAAGGAACATTATGGCAGATAATCTTATCAGTGCATTCTCGTTGATAATAGATAACCATATTATCCCACATAACCCACAAAGATCACCTACAACATCATCAAATGCAACCCATTCTAACAAACGCAAAATTTATCAAGTACGACTTTACCACAACAACAAAACAAATAATATATGTGAAAAATGTCAAAAGTACACGTAAAAAGATTTCCACTTTTATTTACATAAAATGTACAAATAATAATGCATAAATTATTTTTTTCCAAGTGAAGTAAATTTTGTTTATTGTTAATATTTAATACTAACCTGTTATATAACTGTAAATAATATAAACAAATATTAAAAATTAATTTTAAATCAATTTCTTCACACATTAGTTATTCTTTCACAATGCAGTCATTTTGACTGCTTTTGGGCAATATAGTTATATACTAAGTTTCAGTCTTTCTAGTGTTAATCGATCTATATCCGTCAGCATGATCACGACATGGAACGCGTTAAACGCTACGATTGTTTGATCGATGCTGTTAAGTTTAGTGTTACGGAGGATCGACAGATTAATTAGCAGAGTACGATAACCGCGGTTCCCAGATAAGTGCAGGTGGCTGAGCGCAGCAAGGACGTGGAGAATGGCAAGGGGGTTGTTCGCGGAAGGGGATGCAACGGGGAAAGGCTGCGAAAGAGCGAGCGGCCGCTGCGAAATGGGCGGGCGGCTCGCATAATATACTCGTCGCGGCATAATAATTCAGAAATTTGCATGTACGCGGGCTAACTCTTCAAGTAGGTTATCTATGCTGAAAGTTTTCTTCCTGATACATCGCCTTACGCTCACGCCGTCGACGAGGTTAGGGACGAGGTTTCAGAAGCGAACTTACGTAACTAGGCGCAGGTACAGCGGAATATACGTTGTACAGACGGGACATTATCTTTCCGAATTTGAATTACCGGCAACGGAGTTCCAGCCTTTGACTAAAGCTACCATTACGCGGAATTTATGTATGAGCCGTATTTATGGGACCGAGATCGGTCAGGTAGATGTGTCCCTTAACCGGATATTCGTATTCAAAAAATTGAGTCCTCTCGTTTTCTTTCGGTATAAGTAACGTAAAATACGCGTCCAAAGAAATTAAAGTACTTAAGGAACTTAGAAACGCGATGAAATATTTAACAGATCGGAGAACAGATTTATTATTATTCTTCGTACAGGCAAAAACTTGCATCGAAGCAACGTAGAAATCAATCCGTCAATAATCCGTTTAGACTTACCTTATCATATATTGTTACGCGCAATGCGGCATCTAGTGTATACAACTATTTATTTATAAATTAGTAATTGTTTCCAGTGAAATACAATACAGATTAGCTTTGTCGAATTCGCTGTCAAAGCTGTTCGACAGACAGACTTTGACTATACTCGATAGTCTGTCGATGCAACAGATCCGTGACAACCCCTATCTTCTGTTATTTCCTTAAGGGTTGTTCACTACGAAGTAATTGTACATTGTGGCGACTCTGTATGGAAAGCCGCCGTAACAATATAGTACAGTCCAGAAGAAGTTTGTATTTTTTTAGAATTTTCAAAGTCCTTAAAGCTAGCTATACGCAACCCGTAAAAATGGCGCGTTTCAATAGCTTCAAGTTACGATTATCGGGATTGTAAATATACAATTATGTTATTCAATAAGTTTATTTCTTTAGCTATACACTATTTAACCCCCTCCACCTTTCTTTGCTGTTACAGTTATTGTAACGTCATTATAACATCATCACCGAAAGTGTTACGAAAGAGGCAAGAAAATTTAAATTACTTATACAGCTATATCCGATTCAATGTGTGAATATCGATAATAGAAAAATAAAATTTGATTTTGTTTAAAGAAGAAGGCAAAATATTTATATCTGTTAGATGTTGTTTAATGTCTTCGACACGAACCTCACTCGTTACAATACGGCGAGGGGTTGAAAAGAAGCCACAGATATGGATGGACACATTAAATTATTCAATTTTAGTGCTCTGTAACCCTTGTGTTAATTATATGTATTAATAGGAGCTCATAAAATTCTAACTGAGTTACTTTCGAATCTAAACTGGTCGAAGCAGAAGTTTTGAATAAACGTACACTCCAGGACAAAAAGATAACACACCTTATATTTTCCCATATTTTGTGTTAAAAGCTGATTAAGATACATATTTTCTTTTACCAATAATTCAGTGCATGTCTGTGTATACAATTTACGAAATATCATCCACAACATATACTTCGATATTATATTATTAAAAATGGGTTGCGGAAAGGGATTGAACGCGTGTGAAATTGATACTATAATAAAATTGAAAGATGAACAATATGCAGTAAAAAAAAATAGCAAAAATTATGAATACAAGTCGAAAAGTAATAATGAATTTCTTGAAAAATCCGGAAAACTATGTGTTGCGTCTTGAAACCTGCGTGTAGCGAGACCAGCATGGCCAGCTCAGGTGATTTTTACCCGGCCGCGGGCCGCCGTAGCTAATACAAAGGAGCAGCTGTACCTCGCGGAAAAACCCAAAATTCGCACAGCTGAGTCGCACATTTTTGACACTCATTGTTTTCCGTCAGGCGACGAAATTTTCCACCGTTGCAAGCGATTCCGACCTGGCGGATCTTCTCCTACTCCACCCTCCATCTTCTTCATTCCCACTCCGAATTTTTATACTTCCACCCTTCGTCCTACAACCAATTATATTAAATATTCTAAACTCCTACTCCTCCATTTCCAAATACCGAGGTTTCTTTATACATAACACGACCGCTACAACTTAGAACAAATCTGATATTCGACTAGACTACCAAATCGACCGAGTTCGATCCGCGATACGTAACGACATAGCCGAGTCTGTCCTAGCGTTCGCTACGAGTTGAATAAACGAGTTTGATTCTCCGGAGTTTGACTTTACAACCATTCTCCGTAAATCCTGTCGACTCCAAGTCCCTAATCAAAGGTGACCGAGCGACGCCACACTATGTTAAAAAGAAGAGTTCTAGACGTCCGCAAAGTCTAAATGTCCGGGAACGACGTGCAATACTAAGAGCAGCATCAAGGCAAATTGCTCAAAGTGTTGGTGTAGACACTGATATAAAGAATGTGAGATGTATTTTACAAAAATGCAAATACATAATACGAAGAAAATTGAAGAAAAAACCTTGGTTAACTGTGCAACATAAGATGAATCGATTATACTTTGTGGAAAAGAATATTCATGTGCAAAAGAAATGGCGAAGAATAATATTTACGGATGAAAAGAGGTTTAACTTGGATGGATCTGATGGTCTGAGTTACTATTTTCACGATATGCGAAAAAAGGAACAGTTTTTGTGTCGACCGCAAATGAGAGGTGGTGGTGCGATGATTCGGTGTGGTATCGGGTACTATAATAGGAAATCAAATTTATAACAGGAAAAATGAATTGCAAAATATATTTGAAAATGATTAAGAAACAAATAAACAAGTACACTACCAGAATTGGAGAGAAGTTTATTTTTCAGCAGAATAATGCCGCAGTATACACTGCAAAAGTAGTAAAAGAGTAGTAAAAGTAGAAAAAATTCGCGTTTTCGATTGGCCAGCATGGTCACCCGATCTTAACATTATTAAAAATTGTTGGAGAAATTTTGCCCGACCTGTATATGGAAATGGCAGACAATTTGGAACTATTGTCGAATTAAAAAAAGTATTTAAAATGAGTGAAAGCAATTAAAGCAAAACACTATTAGAAAAACTCTATAAATCTTTGCCAAAGAGAATGATGGCTGTTATTAAATGTAAAGAAGGAGCCACAAGATATTAAGCATTAAATATTATTCGTTGATTTATTGTTGTACATAATTTTAAGTTAAATGTGCTAGTAAATAAAAATAAATAAATAAATAAAATTGTATAGACTGGCGAAATTCAATTCAATTTCATTTGCGTATGTTTATAGAGGTATATTGCAAGAATGTATAAAAACAAAACCTTGATTGTAATGTTAAATAAATAAAAATTACATTAATTTTAAAATGTGCTATCTTTTTGTTCCAGAGTGTAAATAGAGATTTGGCTTTTGTTCAACAACGGCGAGAATGATATTCGACGAGGTCTTCGATCCACAAAATTCGCGAAAAGTGTCGAGATCGACTTACATATGCACAAAGTCCGGATCTGCCGATTGTGTCCATGAAATGGCCCGAATTCGTAAACGTTCGTCCCTTTCCTCGGATTAGTAGAACTACGTCAACTCCGATTAGTCGCCGGTTATGGTTTAAGCAGTTTGATGTCGCCATACCACACAAGCGAACCCTATTCATGTGATTTACACCCTCGGATCTCTCCCACGGCGTGCACCGCGGCCCCGCAAAGGGAGCATCGCCGATGTCCTGCAGGATACGCGGCGGCCCTGAATGCAAATTCCAAAGTCGCTTATTCGCTTTTGAGCTGATCGTCCTCCGCTTCATATCAATCCTTCGAATTGCCATCGACTAGGTGTGCAAGGGTACACTGGCCTCAGATCGGTCGCAGCCAGGTCGAGATTCCGAAAGTTTGCAATATTCGACCATCTGAAAAGTCACACTGCTACATTTTATTGGCAGGTGTTAAAAAACTTCATGCCGGAATTTCGTGCATTCATAAAAACTAATACGCCAAATAGAAAATTGTAAAGACACTACAAGGCGTTAAAGATTTCGTTGTTATACTCGAATTTTTAACACTGAACTGCCAAGCATAAAATATTTCATCTAATAAAAATGGTAACACTATATTCAATTAGATTTTGCGCAATCTCGTTGCGATATTTGCTCGAATAAACAAATTTATCGATTCATTTCTCATGGAAATCATTTTGATAACTTCACTGATTACAAAATCAAAGATCCAAAAACGTACCGGCGTAGGTATGTTTATTGTTGATACGTTGAATGTTTAAGAATGATTATCATGAAAATTAATAGCATTATAGATGAGTTTATAAGAAAATAATTTCTTTTAATTTGCAATTTAATATATTAAAATAAATTGTATAAATAAAATTTTAAGTTAACCAGTTAGCTGTGTTTGACGAGTATACTCGTTATGGAGAATTGGCAGTATCTTGTGTCATGACGAATATACTTGTTATGCGAAAAATTTAGTAGCCATTAGCTATTTAAATTGTAATTTTAGCGAAAACTAAAATGTATTCGTAAATTTCAATATGTCTAGAATATTTGGAGGTAAAGACGAAATAAAATGAACATATAAAAAGTATAAATAATTTGAGATGGATTCATGCATCTCCACATATTCTGGCTACAACTCTTGATTTTCCCAACACACATAGGTGCGCGCTTTGAAAAAAGGTCGCCGCAGTTAACTGGTTAAAAAGAAATTTTAACCAGTTAATTAAAGCCTTTAAAGTTTAAAATACATTTATTTAAATGTAGAGCAGATAGATTATTGTTAACACATTAAATATCTAAGAATGTGTATCGTGAAAATTAATAGCATCGACCATCAGCACTACCGAAATTAATCAGACTGTACCATAAGGTGCGAACTTTATTATTCGGTAACTAACAATTCTGAATAATGACTGAAGACTCTTACGCTAGTCTTGGACAAATTTTATTTTAAACATAAACCTAGTCTACGATTTACTCACACGATTACACATTTCTAGTGTCCTCAAACTCAATTCCACCCGACTGCAGCCTCATGTAACCTGAATGTTGCGAACTTTCGTGGTTCCAATCCGAACTCGAAATTTCAGGTACTCGGGTAACATCGGCTATTTCCTGGTAGGAAAATTTCTGTGTTCGAATACGCGTGCAGTATCGTATAAATAATATCTCTGTCGATTCCCGGTTGCACGAGGAATCCTTCTCCTTTCCTATTATGATGTATTATACCTGCAGATTTCGGGCAAACTACGAATGTCCTACCTAACCCTCCCACGCGAGCGCTTGCTTTCTCTCCCTCTCTCTCTCTTTATCTTCTCGTTTGTGCTTTCGGTAACGTTTTCACCCTCAAAGGACTCGCTCGACGTAGTCAGGGGATTACGACGTACAGCTCCTACATCGAGTTAGAATTTAGTGACACGGACAGGAGTATGTATATGGGAGTTTATTGAATGAAGCTGTATTAAATTCTGTATCATTTCTGTCCTACCCGGAGAGCCCAAGGAGATAAAGGAACTTGAGGAACGAGTACGGAAGCTGATTACCGTTAGATCAGCTTCGTAGTTACGTTGGAAACGTATTTCTGATTTGTAGCTTGAGCAGGTTATTTAAGCTTGGTCGTTCTATACATTTTTCCCTCTTAGTTTAACTCTTCGCACTCGAACCTAGTTTTTTCGTTCCGCATGATTAATTTTCTCTTGTGCATATAGAGACTTTTATTACAACTCGTCCTTCAAACAGTGACATTTATATCAATTTCTTGAAGGATAATCCGACGCTTTTCTAGAAGAGCCGCGGACAGTTTGCAGCCGATGTTACTTCTGCCATGTACACCTTTAAACGGTATCGTTGACAAAAAGGAAAAACTTACTTTGTAAAAATGTAGTAATAGAAAAATTGGTTTAAACAATAGTGTCGCAACTTCCAGTGATGTCTCAGAGTCGCCATTCGAGGGTTGACGGTTAAGAGCGAAACCCTACGCCTTCGTCAGCGGAACAGCAATTATATATTGAATTGAACTGTCAGGAATTTTCTACACGAACTTCGTTTTCTAAACGATTACCATTATCTTTATTGTTTACCGAATGATAAAGCTTCTTCAATACTTCATTACGTAATGCTACGTTATGTAGAGTATATTAATTTGTTGAGAATTAATTGTATAAAACTTATCTCTTCTCTAATGTATAATAATCTTATCTATAATGTCTTCTATACATGCCAACTATCTATTAAAGCAATAAATGTAATTCCATTCATAAATATATAAGAGCTTAAAGCAATCTCGACCATAAAACCAAATACGAAATGAAATCATACATCATTGAAATAGAAAGCTTCTTGAGAAAACATCGTATGCATTAATGTATAAATTGCTGATAATATAATAAAGATCTGTTTTAATTAAAATCCTATATGACTCCAATAATGAAAATATCGTGTAAAAAGGAAACAAGTTAACTTTCTCTACTTGCACCTATAAATGTATCGCTTTCTCCACAACTCCAAATTATAATATAATTATAATACAAAAAAGGGTAGCTGCAGTTTTTCGTTTATAGTTTCGCAAGTTTCGTTTACCCCAAATAACTGAGTAAAATTGTTTTTAACTTTTGTTATTTGTTAAAACATGAAAAGAATAATCAGAGGGCACATAAAAAACGATGCAGGTGTGATCCTCAGATCCACGAAAGCCACATTTTAAGTAAAATTGTATCAACACGAAAAGAATAATCAGAGCGCACGTAAAAAAACGATGCAGAAAACCACACGGTTTTCACACCCGCATGGGGACCACATTTTAAGTAAAATTGCATCAACCCGGAAAGAGTAATTGGAATGTATTAAAAACGACGCAAAATTGAATCTGTTGAATAACAATTCGGTAATTCGTTATACGACGTTTACATTTCCCTCGAACCAGCGATTGTTATAAATATAAATCTCAAGTTTATTTCTTCCTCGGGGCAAGGGACTCGATAAATTTATATAAACATTCGGGATCCGCTAATAACAGAGCGAAATAAATTAGTGTCGGTCGAGGGAGCTGCACCCTTTACGGTTGCACGACGGCACAGTCACGTATGAAAAGACGGTGATGCTCAATCGAGCGACAAAAAGATCCGTCCCGATGACACGGAACATTTTCCGCGGGCTCCCACGAGCTTCCGCTTTTCCAACAAGGAAGATCCTTTTTCCACGGGGCCGGGTGGAAAGACGCAACCTCCGCTTTTATGTGTAAGTTAACGCACCGACGCTTGTAGATCCATAACGCAACCCCTCCGACCCTCGTAAACCTGAATTTATTAACACTTCGAACGACGGGGGAGATTTGCTAAATGGTTTTCAATTTGTACATTAACGCTTCCAGACCACATGCTCGACAGATTTCGCGGCGTATCGCGTATGTACTCCGAGAACGAGTGTATTTCATTTCTTATTTCGAGGTTTATACCGGGGGGCAGTTCTTCTTTATCGGGGCCGCGCCGTGAACGTCGTCTCGCGAAATTTAAATTCGACACCCGCTTCGATTTTATTGCCAGTTCGGGTAATTGAATAAGGGAGGAAGGTAGATCACCGAGCGTTCCCAATTTCTGCTGTCCTTCGCTTTCGGATACAAACAAGTAAGCCCTTATGCTCGCCTACATCCTTGCGGTTCGTCGTAAAATTCTCGATAACAATAGCCAAGTATTAACCGTTCCTGCTCGAACACTGGATCCGAGCACGAACAATTGTTCGTGCGAAACTGATTTCTTATTATTGAATCTGTTCGTGTTTAATACAATCATAAATTTTCCAGTGCGATGCGACTGGATTTGCTCAATTTTGTAATGGAATCAAATAATGTACTGTGTAAGAAGTGTTAAGAAAATTTTGAATATTGAATCTGCTTAATTCTACCATATGTTCTGTTTGGGACAAAATTTCTGAAAGGGGTCAAATACTATAATGTACTCTGTATTGCAGATGGAAACAATGTTCTTATTACTGAGATTGTTCGTGTTCGAAGCATTAATAAAATTTAGATATGGCATGACTGAATCTGCTGAATTTTACGTTCTCTGTAGGACGACATTTTTTAATGGAGTTAAAGAATGTATTGTGTACTACAGTTTGAAACAATTTTCTTATTACTGAATTTGTTCGTGTTCGAAGCGTTAATAAAATTTTGAATAGTGAATATGACTGAATCTGCACAATTTTACATTCTATGTAAGACGAAATTTCGAAAAAGAGTTAAATAATGTACTCTATTGTAGTTTGAAACATTTTTCTTAATACTGGAATTTGTTCATGTTTAGTACATTTCTTCAATTTTATGTTCTTTCAAAACAATTTCATGTTCCGTGTGGGACGCAATTTCTGAAAGGAATCCAATATAATGTGTATTCCAATTTGAAACGATTTTCTTATTACTCAATTTGTTCGTAATCAAAAAATTTAACGAAAAGTGTAAAATATTTCTCTATACTACAGTTTGAAATAATTTCCTTGGCACTCAATTTGTTCGTAATTAAGCCATTGTCAAAAGTTTAAATGAAGAGGGTAAAATAATATTGGGTTGGCAACTAAGTGATTGCGGATTTTGTCAACAGATGGATTTTACACTTTCTTTTGTTTCGTTAACGTGTTCAAAGTACCTAACCTATATTTTTTTCTTATTGTTTGGAGTTCTAGCTTTCAGTAATTAGTAAAAAAAATTATATCAATTGTTTCTTTAGTTTTGTTTTTATCCCAATTTAAATATGGAACAACAAGACGTGCACCTCAGACATATTTTATTGTATTATTTCCGAAAAGGTAAGAACGCATCGCAAGCACACAAAAAGTTATGTGTCGTATATGGGAATGAAGCCTTGAAAGAAAGGCAGTGTCAAAATTGGTTTGTCAGATTTCGTTCTGGTGATTTTTCATTGAAAAATGCTCAACGATCTGGCCGTCCAATTGAAGTCAGTGAGACCCATATCAAGGCCATTATCGATTCAGATCGTCATAGCACAATATGTGACATTGCAGAGAAGCTCAATGTATCGCATACATGCATTGAAAACAAATTAAAAAAGCTTGGTTATGTCAAGAAACTCGGTTTATGGATTCCTCACCAGCTTAAGGAAATTCATTTGGCGCAACGCATTGGCATCTGCGATTCGCATCTAAAATGCAACGAAATTGATCCATTTTTGAAAAGACTATTTACTGGCGACGAAAAGTGGATACCTTATAACAACATTAATCGGAAGAGATCGTGGGTGATGCAAAATGAACCAGCCCAGGCGACATCAAAACCTAATATTCACCAAAAAAAGATTATGCTGTCATTCTGGTGGGATTATAAAGGAATTCTGCACTTTGAACTTTTACCAAACAACCAAACGAACAATTCAAATGTGCATGTTCAACAACTCGCCAAACTGAGAGATGCAGTTCAAGCAAAGCGACTAGAAGTGGCAAATCGTAAAGATGTTGTTTTACACCATGATAATGCAAAGCCCCACACATCTTTGGTCACTCGCCAAAAATGATTGAATTTGGGTTGGGATGTGTTGTCACATTCACCATATAGCTCTGACCTTGAGCCTTCAGACTACCATTTATTTATTACTAAAATTTTTAATGACGTTAGTGACGTCAAGTCATACTTAATTCAGTCTCTTTATAGCAAAGATCAGAAATTTCATAAACCTCGAATTATGACACAGCCTGAACGATGGCAAAGGGTCATCGACAAAAACGAACAGTACCTAATTGAATAAAGTTATATTTTTAAGAAAAAATTTTGAATCTTAATTCTTACTTAAAATCCGCAATCACTTAGTTGCCAACCCAATATATGGTATTCTATCCTAGTTTTAACCAATTTCCTTATAATTTATTTTGTTCTTAGTTAAAACATTTAATGAGAAGTGTACAATATTTCTGTTTACTACATTTTGAAACAATTTTCTCATTACTCAATTTGTTCGTAATAAAACCATTGGTAAAAGTTTAAATGAAAATAGTAAAAAAATATACGCTAACCTAGTTTAAAACAATGTTCTTATTACTCAATTGGTTCATGGTTAAAGCATTTAATGAAAAGTATAAAATATTTCTCTGTGTTACAGTTTGAAACAATTTCCCTATTACTTAATTCCTTCATAATTGAAACATTGGTAAAAGTTTGAATGAAAAGAGTAAAATAATATACTCTGTCTTACACTATTAAACAATGTCCATATTACTGAATTGGTTCGTGTTGAATACATTAATAAATATTTGACTATGGCACGACTGAATGTGCTCAATTTTATGTTCTGCATGTCACGAAATTTTGGAAATTTAAAGTCAAATAACATACTCCGCGCCATAGTTTAAAGCAATTCTTATTATTAAATATGTTCCTAATTAACAAATTAGTAACTGTTTACCAAGTTTAAATTTATGTTTTTTATCGTTTTAACCGTGTTCTTGAGCTTCATATTGTTTCTTCTTATTTATTAAATGATTTTCATTGGTTGAAATTAGTGGGTTCAACAGTGGATGAATTATGGTGAACGAGTGGAACTGTAGTGAATGGATTAGTACGTGCATACTAAGTCAGTCCTTCGATCTGCTTTAATTTCAATCATGCCTGTAGATTGGGGAACAGAGGATTGCAGCGAAGCAAGTATGGTTGTATACATTTCGGAGCTATACCTCAGCAATACAATAGTGCAGTTGCTCGTGGAGATATACTGAACCTCTGTAAATGAATAGAATGTGTAGATAACCTCGTGGTCTAAAATTTCCGGTAGAGCACTCCTTTTACTCTTATCAGTTGTTAACATAACGTTCTTGACACGTAACTTTTTATATATTCTTACGTATAAAACGGTATTCAATAAAAATGCTAGGAAATCCGTCTTGTTAAATCTTACTTTGGATGAATATCAGCATGTGTATGTCGTATAACTGAAATCTGATAATTATGGTCATTGTTAATTATAACGAGATTGAATTCAATATTAACAATACACGTAACAAATAGAATAGAGCCATTTAAATATAAGACTAGAGTTACCTAGGACCAATATACACTGCTTTGTAATAATTATAAGGTTGCATTTAATTAATATGTGCTTTTAATGAAAAAGTTTATTTAAAAAATATGTGCGGAAACATTCTTATAATTTCTATAACTGTGAAAGAAAAAATCATTAACAAGTCATTTCTACCCGTTTGGTAGTTGTAGTGTTAAGACTACAACTACTGAGAATCGAAAAAAATTCTCAAAACACTTGATAAAAATGATAAGAGCCCCAAAATTGAAATACCTTGTATTTTGCAATAGTAAGATAGTAAAGAATTTAAAACAAATAATGTTAGATTGTTTAATAATTCCAATATTAATTAATACACAACTTAACGTTTATATTATAAAATCGTGATACTATATGGCTCATGTTTCTTGTAATTGACAGAAACAATTTTTAAATCTCATAACACGGTCAATTCGTTCTATGTTGTCTCAGGACGCTATACGAAACATCTTAAAGTTAGGAATCATATAAATTAGGAGAATGCAGAGGGTTGTATAAGAGTAGTTTGAGTTTATTAATCGTGTTACATGAAAACCGCGTCATAAGAAATTCATTGTAGAAGGGTCGTCACAATTTTTAAATTGTATCGTATAGTGAGAGTGTTAAACAAAACTTCTTGTAATCAGAAACAATACAAATCAGGGGAGTAGGCAAGTCTATTCAGTCCATGCTACATGGAAACTATGTCATAATCATGTTGTGTTATAGCAGGATCGTCATCATTTTTAAATCGTGCTATATTGTGATGGTGTTAAATAAAACTTCTTACAATCAGGAGTGGGCAAGAAATCATATATTATCATAGTACAAATCAAAAGAATGTAAAAGAGTTTACAAAAGTTGCTAAAATTCATAATAATTTTATATAAAAAAAGTGTTACAAACATTTGGTTATTGTGTTATCACAATTTGTGTACCATGTGATACAAAACTCATTATCGGAGTACAAACGAGAAGAATGTGCAATTTTAATAAAGGCTGTCCAAATTCGTTAAATCATTTTATATGGAAACAGTTATGATCGTACAGGGATAATGCTGTCACCGGTTTAACACCATGGTGTATAGAAATCATTTTATCAGAGTACAAACGTGAGCAATGTGGAAGTTTTTATAAAGGCTGTCCAAGTCCGTTAAATCGTGTTATATGGAAACCGTGTCACATAGAGATTATGCTGTTACAATTTTAGCAGCATGTTGTACCACACCCCTATTACAAGACAGTTGAGCGTGCATCCAATCAAATAACTTTAATTCACCTACCAAGAAATTCAACTCTGTCAACCTGCACCTCGAAAACCTGCAGCCGCGTCAGCGCCTATAAAAATCGATATCCGACAACATTTAAACCAGGCTGCACCGGTCGGAATAAATGAAACCTTGTGGAATCATTAGGGGATGGAAAATAGGAGGGGAGAGAGGGGCTCCGCGAATCTAGAAAAGGACGCCGACAGTACCGCTCGAAGGATATTCGGTTGCATCGCGCAGGACGCTCGTAATTTCTCGGGTAAGCTTCGGCAAATTAGCTCGCGGCATACGTTACCCTCGCCTTAGACTCGTCCATCCCACCCCCTGTTCACCCCACCCCATCGAGGAAACCCAGATTTCCTGGGTAGCAAGCCCGCGACTTCCACTTTTTTTCCAATGATAGCGTCCAAAGACTGCGTGCAAGCGTGTACATCCTCTCGTACACGGTTGCAGTCTGTCGGGCGTACGAATCAGACGCGGCGCAGGGGTTAGGAGACGTGAGCGTCGAGGCCGGGCTGAGGGGGAGGGAGAGAGCGTAAAGAGAGGGATGAGACGGTTTGGAGAAGCTCCAAGAGGAAAGAGAGAGGCGTAACACGGGTAGCTTCCAGTAGGAGCTACCCCCCGCCGAGAGACGCCTTTCTGTTCGCGACACGAAAGCTGCTCGCCACTGGAAGGCGTGAGTCGCAAAAGCTCCGCCCGCAAGCTCGCTGGTGCACGCCCCTCCCAGCCAAGCTTTACCACCCCCACCGGCAGGTTCTGGCGATCCTGGAAAATAGTCGGACCAGCCGTGTCACCGACGAGTCTTCGACCGGTAACCCCTCCAACGGGTTCAACGGGAGCCGTAGTCCTTCCATCCGTGATCCATCCTCTGTTGCCCACCCTGTCTCAACCCCTCCAGCTTCTCCTACAACCCCGTCCCCTCCCACAAACCTTCAAGACTCAACTTCGGTCCGCTTTGCACACAGATTGCATCTGTGGCATCCGCGGATGCAATCATTACCCCGCTACCGGTCCCTGCTCCTTTTACAAGAAAGATTCCCCCCTCTCACTATCTCTCTCTCTCTCTCTCTCTCTCTCTCTCTCTCTCTCTCTCTCTCTCTCTCTCTCTCTCGTTCCTCCCTCACTTCTCCCTCTCCGATGTTTGTAGAGGTAAATGCGTCTGTGTGGGTTCTTCGACAGTAGCCTGGGTAGTCGATGAAACGTTGGTGTGCACCGCTGTCGTCTGTGCACGTGTCGTTTGCATGCGGATGGCCGGCTAGAAGAGTGCGCCGTTCAGACGAGGGATGGGAAAGTTTGAGATAAAGCCTGGTAGATGCTTTATTGGCTTCAGCGCTCGCGATAAGGGCCGCCAGCCTCGGTAGCCGTAGGAAATGTAACAAGCTGGTATTCAGGCTGCGGCGAGCTACTGGACGCGAAATTGACGGCCTTTTTTCCAGGCGCCGGGGACACGTGGATCGTAGTTCTGCCATTTCAGAACGTTCATGGTAAACGTGGAGAACTTTGGGAAATGCTGCCTTTCTACGTCGCTGGTGCGGTTTATTTCATGGAAAAATGCTGATTTACCCTGGACGAGTTTTTCCACTATCGCTAGAGACCCGTAGTCGGTGCTGTGGTTGTCCACGCTAGAATCGTTCATAGTAAATGTGTAGAATCTTGAGGAAAGCTTTTTCTGCCGGTTGCTACGTTTCGTTTCGAGCAATAACGCTAATTTGCTCGACAAGGAAGAGACCGAATGTCGTTGGAAGAAATAATGATCGATGGAAATTTGAGAAATGTTTCTTGAATCGATGCAGTTTTATTTCTGTGTACAGGTTACAGTTTCATCAACGTCTCGGGCTATCAGCGACTTGGTCGATGAATATTTTATAATGGACAGTTCATCTTTTAGCGCTAAGTTCACTGTAGGTTTGTTTTTAAAAATCAGGTAATTCTAGATTCTAGAATTAAATAATCGGTTCTAGATTATTTGTTTCAAAGTTATTGAAATAACAAAATTCCTTTCGAAGAGAATTATTAAATAAAATTGTTTAATCTGTTTCGTACTGAATAAATCTTGCAATAAAAAGCGTGAAGTATAATGAACATGAATATAATTAAGATTACCAGTAACGTTTTTAGAATTATCAACCATGTTTAAAAATATGTAATACTTCTGTGAGCACAATTTGGCTAAAAAATGGAAATGATAGATTTTTGCACCATGGTCTTTAATTAGGTGGGAAATTTTGTGAATTCGTGACAAAACGAAATGAATTAGAGAGTTTAAAAATACTGTTACATTGTTTCAAACATATTACATTTATCAGGAGTATAAATAATTTTTTACGAACACTTGCAATGTAACAATTGAATCCCTGCCTCATCAAATCGTCTATAACTGATTAATAATCAAACAGCTAATCTTTATGCAATATAAAAATTATACATCTAACTTGCACCGAACTGGAGTGTAATGAAAATTGATTTTCATTCTTAACACTTTATCGACCGGCGATTATTTCAGAATTTTTGTAAGGCCCATGATCCATGACTAAAAACTTTTTAATGGGTCTGTCAACGCTGACAGCAATTTTTATTGCGGATCAACAATGCATCCCTAATAATATTGTCTAATAATGTTGTTACAAATTGAAATGTAAAAATAGAATTTTAAGCTTCATTTTGATACAGCGCGAATATTGAAAAGCCTATTAATAGGCTTCCGGTCGATAAAGTGTTAATATGATTAATCAGTTCAACATAATATAACAATGTTTATAAATTCGTGTAATGATTTTATTGTTTGAAACTACACGTACTCGTATTTGTTATAAATAAAATCAGGTGTTTGGTAAGCAGATTTTATGCATATATGACAAGAACTAATGGGTCAAATGCCAAACAAAAAACACATTACAAGAATTTAAGGATATTGTCAAAAAGGAAAATATATTTTCACTGACCTTCGGTGTTCCATAACCGATTGTCAAAATGATCTTTGAAAATCTGCCGTTTGAATTTCGTTCGAAAGAAACGATGGTTGTAAAATCACTTGGTTGTCGGTAGTTTGCGACAGACGTAGGAGGGAATTCGCATAATATCAGAGAATCCGTATCAACCTCGAAGAGATTAGGAGTTTCCATGTCGGGAATACCACACATGTTTGTTTCGTTTCGCGAAATCGGTGTCCCCAATCGGATTTGAAAAGTGTGGAATGATGTATCCGCGAACGAAATCTCCGGTTTTTCTCAATCTGTCACCAGAAATTTGTCCAACAGAAGATTTTCGGCTGACTTCGTGCCGATGTGCACGCATTATGGGCTGAGAAACGCGTGATCTTGTTTGAACCAAAGAGAAAAACCAGTGCTCATCTGAAACAGATCTGAACTATCAGAATAACAATAAAAGTTAACGCTTTGTCTACCGGAAGCCTATTAACCCTTTACCTAACACTTTAATTCCAGGGTATCAAATCAATACTTTAAACACGAATCGATGGGAAATCAAATAATTTATACTATTTTAACTTTTAGGACTCTAATGGCGCCTCTAAGGCGACATTATAAATTGTTATACTATTATTCAAAACAACTTTTACGTCGCTATATTTGCATTTTAAAAATCGGTAGAAATTCACACCTTTACGAATAAGTAATAGTAGCAAACTTTATACGCACGAAAGAAAAATAATATTCCAGATAAAAAAATGTCTTGATTTTGGAAAAAAATTACTTGGAGCGTGAAGGGTTAATGATTTAAATCGGCTGATACAAATACGGTTACATTCTTAGTTAAAACTGCCACGGCTATCTCTCCGCTATTCATTTGCTCGAGAATGATAGTCGTAACATGAATAGCATTGTATATTATTTATTCGTTCTAAAGTTACCTAAATTGTATCGTTCAAACTTCATTTTAACACTAAACCTACCGAGTTTAAAAAGCAACTGGTAAATGATAAGATTATAAAACGACAAGATTACGTTTATTCGCACTTAGCACGGTTCCTATTATAATATATAAGTATGCTGAATATGTTTATTTAATTATTTTCCACGAACTTAATTATAATTTTAATAATCGTACAATAAAAAGTCTGCAATTGGTCATTTTTACCAATGGTGGTAGGTTAAGTGTTGAAAGCAATGTAAAATAATTAGGTTGCTATAACATTTGTTAATTTATGACAGAAAATAACAAATAACCTAAGTTTGCACTCGAATGACGACTCTGGGGCACCAATAAAAATTGTGATAGCATTTCTCAAAATTGTACATTATTGTACTTATTGTACCACATCCGACCGTAATCAATAAATTGTTAAACATTTATACGTTGAACAAGAAAACAGATTTAATACCAGGTGAAAAGTGCAAAACGGATTTCACAGAATAAAAATGTTCAACGTTGACTGCAACGTCTCAATTTTAGAATTACAATTGCTTAGACTGCAAAGAGTTAAAGATTACTTCAACATTTTTTCCGGGAAAATATATCAACATTCAATGCAGTAATCACACTGAATTATTTGTCACCTTATAGTTTGTAGACTATTCAAAGTAATGTTATTTTTCTTGTAAAGTATCGCAAATACTACTCTTCCATTTTAATTTTTTACAGCAAAGCTACGTTCCGTTCTTAATTATTTATGAAGTGTTACACCAATATCCAATTCTCGCAATCCTAAGAAACAGAACTTACTGCGCAACATATAAACAAATTTATTAATTCACTTCATACATTTTCTAAGTGGCATCGATTTTTCCAATGTTCTGAGCACAAAAAAATCAAAACATGTTCCATACTTCACTTTCTCATAAACTTTATTTCGAAAATGACCGTGAAGGACTGTTCTTGTCGTTTGACGGTCGATAGGATTTTAACCCTTTGCGCACAATTATGTTTGAAAGTATTGGAAGTATTTTCTCCAGAAAGTTGAATCTTGTATTAACATTTCTAGTTCTGAGTGAAAATAAAAGTAAATACGGATCTCACGTTACTGCAACAATTGAATTACATCTTTTGCAACTTTTAGGATTGAATACACAGACTTGATGTCGCCAGTATGACGACATTCGTCCACGAAGCATTTAAAAATTATGTTCCAACTAAAGCGAGCTTAGAAATCGTCTTCTACATTATAACCCTAAACGAGATTATCATACGACGTTACCAGAGAAGACTTGTTGGTTCCCAATCGAAACTGTAGTTCACGGATTCATTAAACATGTTTTCAACCGTGGATCGTAAACGTTTTAAAGTTACAAAATGATCGGTTTACAATGCGTTAAAACTGCGCACACGAAGCACAGCTGATTTTTATTTTAATTGACAATTACCGTAAAGTTTTTCGACAGCTGATAATCAATCGTAGCTGTAAAAGAGGATGGGCGAAGTGTGTATGTGTGCCTGTACGTGAAAAAGTATAAAATCATAGCGTCGCTGTCATGGGATGGAATGGTGAATGGCATACGTCATGTGATTAACGGATTAACTGACGAGCACTTTGCCTAATCCTAGGATTATCTAGTTTAATACCCCAGCGCTATCAGAGCTCGGTCGAGATTAAGCTGGCCGATCTCTCGCTGATCAGATTTTTTCTCCGTTCGCATAAATCGATATCAATAGCGTCGCCGACCGATCTGGGTTAAACGACTTTTGCTGTTTGATTTAATCGAATGCAAAGTATGCGACTCGCGGTGCGTGCGTTCAACGCGTCGTTTGACAAATGGAGCGTCTTCGCGAAACGAAAGGAGAACCGACGCTTGCGAATTGGGAATAAAGAATGACGACAAGGGGAGTCTTGTGCGTTCAAAGTATCAGAGGCGAAAACGATGATCGTTATTGCAATCTATGCACCGGAAACCGGAACTGATACGGGACGTCACCACAGATATAATCAACCTGTTATTGCTTACGATCCGTTATAAATGTTGCGCGGCTATTCGAGTCAGTGGAATCGTCTGCTGTATAATTCTTTTAGTTCTTTTCACCCTTAAGTCGACTATTGCAGCTTACATTGATCCACTCGAATTTATGTTAATCATTATTTCATGTATAACTATTAACGCTAAACTCTACCGAACAGTAAAATTGGCTAGTGTATATTGTTTTATAAAAATGACGAGAATTATTGAATCGATTCCAATGAAGGCAATTTTATAATTTTAGACTTTATACTTTATATACTTTATATTTTACAAATTCAGTAATTGTGAAACAGAACATCTGGAAAAGGAAAATACTAAAATGTATATATTAATGCTAATGCTTATTTAATTCACTGATATCGTTAGATTACGTGTGTTAACACGTAACAGGCAAGTTTTTTTTATTGAGTTTCACTTATAACTAAAAAATTATATTATTTGATTCATTGATATCTAATCCGCGAGACTAGTAAGTTTTTTCGGTTGAGTTTCGTTAAAAACTTAGAACTTTAAATTTTAATAATGTTTCTCTTCTGCCGAACTGAATATGCTCTGGAGTGTTTCAGAAACTAAAAGTGTGGCTTCGAAATAGAAAAATAGCAGACAAAATATCCAGGGAACAAATGCAACTCGTTATATATCGCATAATTTGAATATTTGTATAGAACTTTCTTAGGATCTACTGAAATGAATTCCTTCTTATTGCATCCGATTCAGTACTCGTTGTTGCAATTACAGAATCCAAAAGAAATTAAATTTTATATTTCATTAAAAGTCAATTTAATAGAATCTATCAATGAAAATGATGAAACTCGCACTGAGACTCAGGTATTTGATACTCAACTTAGGTTTCCCTTCAAAACACGCACAAATATTTTTCCTTTTATTAAAGATTTTCCTGGAGGGGAACAATTGATGAGCGTGTGAAATAATTTTTTGGGATACAGAAAAATTTAAATAAATACTCTTTTGAATAATTCATTTTTCAAGGATCGTGAGCATGAGATATCTATTTCATACGCACGTACGTTCTTTCAGTTGTATCTGATTTGATGGAATATTCATCGGAAAAATCCAACATGATCGATGGTGATCGTAAGAAATTTCTTGATAAGAATGATACACCTATCTACGAAGATTAACGTAACATTGGAAATTCTTTTATTAGCGAAGAAATGAAGTGTTCAAGTCATACCGAGTCTCTTGTCCCACTTTCTAGAAAACTCGATCGGCGGACTGTCACCGACAATCGGCATTAACACGTTAAACGCTATGCCAGTCCCTGGACACTGACGGTATCAAGTCTACAAATTAATATGTTACATATAATCCATATAATATTAAAAAAAACATTCATATTATTTAAACCCTTTGCCCTCAAAGCAATTCTATTCTAAAATCAAAACAATATTTTTACCTATACTAGCTCATTCTACTATCCACTCCACTAACTATCGACAAAAGTATTTCTCGTTTAATCACGATATTAAAGTCAAATCTTCAAATTCAATTCGTATTCCAACTGTTATGGTGTGACAACTTACAAATTCATGAGCGAAACGATCAATAAAGAAAAACGCGATGCATTTCGATAGCATCAATAGTTTTTCCAGTAAAATTCTAAGAAACTCTGAAACAATACTTTAGAAGATCGTGTGGTCGAACCGACTATCAGGTGAAACATTCGCACCTGCAATCCACGCGGCTGTCACCGCTCGCGCGAATTCCGTGGAAAGCCCAGAACTTGTGGAAAAATTCTAATCCCTGATTGGTACGCCCTTTTGGGATATATATTATAATATATAGGTATAATATTATATATAATACGAATATAGGTTAAGACCATCGATATCCGTTTGGATATCGATACGATACGTGAAGTGATTCGAGTTACACCGTTGTATTGGTAACGACGTTGTAACAAGAACAGAGCAGACTCTTTGCATAAAGCCTTTGCACTCGAATGGTGACTCTGAAGCACCGCTAAAAATTGTCAGACTATTATTTAAAAGAAGTTTTACATCGCTAAATCGCTTCTGTATCTTTGACATTGCTAAAAATTTAATTGCTTTAAGGACGAGTAGAATGAAAATATCCTAGGTCAGCAGAAATGCCTTGGTTTCACGTTGAAACAGCTCCGAGTGTAAAGGGTTAATAGACTTCGTCGTGACTGGACGCGATACACGTTCTTGCGGCCTTCCATGTAACGATACATAAGCTGCTGATCGGACACAGTGCAGCGCCATTTTATAGCTAAGCGCGCGACAACCTCTTACGTTCTCATAGAGAAAACCAAAATCCCCATGAAAATAAGCGAGCCGGCAGCCTCGATCGAAATCTCCGTTTGATATCTGTCCGCCAGGCCCCGGTTTCAGTGTCCACGTCTCTCGGCAGCGTGCAGTGTGTTGCAGGTGCACAGGTGCAACGGTATGAGTGCATCTTATCGCTAGACACACCCCTGGCGCGGAAGCCGCGCGGCTATGTGGCGGGGTACCGGAAAACTAGCTCGGCGAACAGAAGTGGGAGTTGAATCGCGTATAGACCTTTACCGAGACAGAGAAAGAGAGGGAGAGAGAGGAAGATAAATAAAGACGGAGGAGAGGGAAGGAGAGAGAGAGAGAGAGAGAGAGAGAGAGAGAGAGAGAAAGAGAGATCAGCTGAAACGAATAGAAGCAAAGGCAGAGTAATGGAGAAAGCAATACAAGGGTAACCAACCCAGAAAGCAAAAGAAGGAGACCGAGGACGAAGAGGAGATTTCGCGGGATGGAATAGGACGAATCCCGTTAGTAAAACAAAGAGGCAGCAACAGAGGGAAATTCGTAGGAAAACACAGGAGAGAAAATAGTCGAGACACCGGAGGTTTGGGTGTACCGGCAAAGGACCAGGTGGATGAGTAAGAAAGAGAGCCGTGTGTTGGGGAGGAGGAGACGATCAAAGAGGGCGGGGGAGATAGAGATGAGAAGAGGGGACTTCTGCATCTCTGTTCTCGTCGGAGAAGGAGGAGGAGAAGGAAGAGGAAGAGGAGGTGGAGGAAGATCGAGGGAAAGGGAAGTTGCACGGATGACGGAGGCAGTTCTGAAGGGTTTGAGGGTGAACCATCCGAGCGAGGACCAGGATAGTCTTCCTGTGGGCGATGGTGGCCAACGCTGTGGTGGGGTGATACCGACGTGGCGGGTAGGACGGCGGGTAACGCGGGTAGGTCGGCGGGTAGGGCGTCGCAGGGGCAGAACCAGCGCCGCGACGTCTCGGCGTGCACAGTCGCGGCTCGAACGCCGTCCCATGCGAACGTGTCGTTCTCGCGACCCGTGCTCCACACGCCAGGCAACGTGTACCATGTCTCCGGTCTGATCTATCAGCATCGAGAGATATCTTGAACCAAGACTACACGGCCCGGGTCCCCAACCGATCATCCGTTCCCCCGTGGATTACACTGAGAGAGAAAGAGAGAGCGAAAGAGAGAGAGAGAAAGAGAGAGAGAAAGAGAGAGAGAGACTGACATGAGATCGAATGTTGATGCCGAAGGTTGGACAGTGCTCCTCGATCGATGCTGAGAGATTGACAGTTTGTGGACCATGCCTACGGACGCGCGAGGATCATGTAGACAAATTGCAACCACTTGTTAGCCGGCCGCGTGCTACCGGTGGCTCTAGCGATTTCGTAACTGTTCACAGTGTGTTTCCCGATCGTTGACATTCCCACAGCGAACAGTCGATTCGGTAGAATTTCGTTGGTATAGTCCGGTTATATATGTTCAGTGGGAACTTGAGCTGCGTTGGAGAGGACTCTTCGAGATCACCATCGCTCCCGAGACACGTGCGTGCAAAGCCGTTCTTTCTAGTAAGTGTGCGCTGTCGACTTATTGATCCCGGCGATCTAATCGATTTTAACAGTCAATGATACGCTATCCCCGATAACTCGCGTCCGAATGACCCGGAACGATAACGTCGAGATTTCCATGGGACTATGAGAATTGTCGGAAGTGCATGTTCTGCATGATTTTTTTAGCAAAATCGATCCGTATTGAGGTAAGGGGTTGGGGGAATAATGTTGACGAGACGTACGGCCTGTGTTGACCGCCCGCGTATTTTGAAAAAAGTGTAGTCAGAAGGAACGTTGCACGGGAGAGCCATGACAAATAGGAACAGATAAAAAGAATAATAATAACAGTAATAATAATAATAATAATAATAATAACAACAACAATAATAATAATAATAATAATAGTAATAATAATAATAAAATCGGTGAGAATCGGTTCGAGCAATATCGGTGATTATTGTGTGATGCTGAAAATGGCGGCGACTTACGAGTCCCGGGACAATTATTAAGAAACGCTCCACGGTGGAATGGATTTTCAGAGCGCTATGGACACGTTTGTAGAGGCATGGATGGCTGCTAACACGAAAACGGATCAAGTACAGGTAAATGACATTACTGTATTTTTAATTGGTGTTGATGATCGCGCGGGAGTATGATAGATTTCTGGTTTGTTTCTTTCTGTTGTGTTCCGAGTTATGGGAATTGAACGAACGATTTCAATCTTACGCGAACACTCATAACCGTGGATAGTGTCGTCGATGGACAACCCCCAACGTTACACAGCCAATTTGCTACCCTTCCGATTTTACTCCACTTGAGCAGTTTCGGCTCAGCGCCGAGTTAATTCCTCGATATCAATTTGCCGCTTTCTGCCGTATCGTGGGAATCCTCGGAGTCGAATAATCGGTGATTCAAGGAAAAAGTGAACGCTGTAGCATGATTTATGAATGAATCGAGTCCGCGAAATCTGGTTTCACCGATTTGATTTTCTTTCGTTTTTCGTGGAAACCAATTTTGTTACACGAATAAGGAAAAGCTGATTCAGACCTTCTCCAAGCTTTGAATTTTAGTGGAAATCTATACAGAAAATATATAATTACTGTTGTTACATTTTCTTTAGTACAAAACACTTTAGAATTGAACATATTCTATCTTGTTTCTGTTGAAGAAGCTTTATCGTTCGGTAAACAATAAATACAATGTTATTTATTTAGATAAAATACAAATACTTGCCTTTGGTGTCCCTTAAAGATTCATTTTAATATAATTATATTATTTATAATTTTTACGATTATATACCTTCGATGTATATTATTTATGAAATGCTACATGCTTAGGAAGTATTTATTCCGTTTCTTTGTATATTTAATTGTGTAGATAATAATATTAAAAGATAAAATTTAAATGCACGCACAGCGAAACGCTATAGAAAAATTAGAACAATATCTATTCGAGCCTTTAAAACGCGATCAGCTTCCTCCTAAAAGGTTATCGTGTAACGCTTGGTGCGCTTCAAATTGAATTTAATTTTATATAAAGCATGATCATATTCCATTATTCCTGAAAACATAAAAAGTTGTGTGAATTTACTATGTATGGTATTTAACACGTCCATCAAACGTGTTCACCATGCATATACAATAACGTAGTGTCACATTTAGAAAGTTAAAACGATTGTTTTCGTTATACTCGTATATTATGAATTACCATACAACGATCGCTATTAGATTGGTGCCGTAATGAAGCCTTTTGGTTTCGAAATGGTGTTACAATGCGGAGACACAACGTTGATCTTTGAGATCCTTTTCATTAATTTTAATTTTAAATAATATTTATTTCACTGTTAATCCATGCGATTTTTTCGTATTCATTTCGTGTGGGTAGAAAAGTAAATGTATTGGCGATAATATTGATCGATGTATTTGCTCAAAATGCAATAGTCAGTGCACTCGACGATTGGAAAAACATTAAAAATAGAAATGACGTTCTCATAAATGATCATAAAAAGTTTAAATTTCGCTGTGAGAAATGCAATTGCGAAATTTATAATTCGTTGACAGATTGCAGTGAATATAATGTGGTCCGCATTGATAAATAAATGTCACTTAAAAAAAAGAAATGGAAGTTTCTTTAGCATCAAGTTTAAGGGAACACGTCGTAATATATTTTATTAACCATGATTGACATGGTAAAGAAACATCCTTGAGGAATAGGGCACCAGATTTATTTCTTTGGGTATAAATGGTTAATAAAGAAGACTAAAAGTTTGAATAGACTCATTCTCGTTATTTTTATAAAGTAATTGAAAACAGTCGTTTTTAGTGCTTCGTAAAGCTGATGTTAGCGTTGGTTTTTCAAAAGTTGTATATGTCATATGCATCAACCTAATATTACTGGAAGCTGTTTTAACTTGAAAGGCATTTCTTTTCAACTAGAATATTTTCAAGCTCCAATAATTTATTTCCACTTTTGCATACAGAGATTCTTTACTATTATTCGTCCTTGCAACAATGAAAATTTTATCTACCCCATAGATACAAATTCAGAGTCGTCATTCGAGGGTAAAACTGTCGAATATTAAAATCTATCAGTACATATTACCTTACAAGAATGACAAGATTTAACCACTTGCCATACTATTTTCTCGTAACTACAGATATTATAACGTCTTCATTGCTAAAAATATTACAGAAGAGAAAAGAGAATTTATATCTGTTATACTACTACATCCTACTTTAATGCTTAAATATTAACAACATTTGATTTCGTTTAAAAAGAAATGCATAATATTTATATTTGTCAAATTTTATTTAAAAACTTCAACATGTGTCAGACTCGTCGTAATATGGCAAGAGATTAATCTCCAATAATTTATTTCCATTTATACATACAGAATATCTTTGCTACTACTCATCCATGCAACGGTGAAATTTTTATCCACCCCACAGATACAAATTCAGAGTCGTTATTCGAATGCAAAACTGTCGAGTACTAACTCTTTGCACTCAAAGCTGTTTCAACTCCAACCCCAAGGTATTTTTTCTGACCTAAAATATTTTCATTCTACACAATAAATTTCATTTTATGCATACGACATTTGTTTACCGTTACTCATCCTTGCAACGATTAAATTTTAACGATTTTCTTTGACACAAGCATAACGATGTAAAGATTGTTTTAAAGAGTGCTGCAGCTATTTTCTGTGGTGCCTGAGAGTCACCGTTCGAGTGACTCGAAGGGTTAAAATCTATATATGTATTATAGTATATATTATCATTCAATAATGACAAGATTTGATTCATTTACATTTTGTGCAATTTTTATTACGATACACGTTGGAATAACGAGATCCGATATGAATCGATTCCTAGAAGGGCAAACTTATAACTTCGTGAAATAAGAAATGTGAAAAGGGTCATTCGATCCGGTTTAATACGTTCGGTGTTAAACAAAGCGAACAACCTGCAAGAAACATGCCAGCAAAAGAAAGAGAGAAAAAAAGGTATGATATAATCGAGAACACAGGGGGTTAAGGGAAAGTGCGTCGACGTAAAAAGTCAGGAGCATATGTGCATACACACAGGTATATACACGCGAGGCTCGAAAATTTCCGAGAGGTAACCGGAGCGTTGGTAAAGAGAGGGTTGGGAGAGATAATCCTTGGTAAAATCGCGGATCGTACGTGTTGCGTGGACGGGCATACGTACCTTTACACGTGTACGTACGGGGGGTCACGGGTTCTGACCACGATACGGATGTGCCCCTGCCTTCTTCCTGTGCCTGCGACCAGGTTCACGTTCTGGCATTCAGTGCAATAAGACCGCATCTCCATTGACCAGTCGATCTTTTGATCGTCGGAAATTTCTGATATTCATTTATCACTCGTACGATTCAGCGACTCCTCAAATAATCCGTTATGTCCAGTCTATACTGGCGAATAAAACGCGACAAATGTAAATTCCACATATTTTAGTGAAAATTTAATTTGTTAGTACAACTGTGCAATTCGTAGTCCATTCGCTGTAGAACATTGCTACAGCGTTGATATTCATGAAGAAGGGCGATTGAAGGAAAATTGTATTTGGTTAATGTCTTTGTTAAAAATTGTACATTTTACATGCAATTATTTAGTATGAGTTCGATCATGTCATGCTTGTAAGACTGCAACTCGTCGATCGGTTTTAAAACTCAGTGGTCGTCAAAATGGCACATTCTAATAGTTTTTATTTACGATTATTGAGATTGTAAAACCGAGTCTTTGAGGAAGACATCGACAGATTGATTTCTCTGCGTACATATTGTTTCAGAAATGGCTAAAAATTTTAATAGACCTCGTTATTATAATAACGTAATATAAAGTATTCACTTTTGATGTTCTTTAAGCCTAGTGTTAAAAAATAATTAAAAGAAAGAACACGGAGATTAATCAGTGCACTATTCGTCGCTGATAAAACAAGAACCACAAAACGAACATAAGAATCTTTTAAACGAAGAACGTAAACGGTCAGAAAATTCGATTTCTATCGTAATACAACAAAAACAGTTCTGCTACATTCCCAGAGTATGTTGGTTAGTATTTATTCAAACTAAAATTAAAAAATATACTTCAAACTTAATAACTAGTCTTTGAGAATAATTGTGAAACAAATATTTCCACAGCAGAAATGGAAGAATGCCAAAAGAGCACATCCCGCATAAAGATAAAAATGTATATGTTTCGATTCATTTTGATAACGACTTGAATAGCTCCCGGATTTTTTGTTTTATTCTTTCCCTTACTTGGACAATGAACTTTTTCGAGTCATTTATATTCTGAAATTGGCGTCTATTTTCGTAAACTGCGTCTAGAGGCTCACTCCATAAATCTATTATATTTACAACGGCTGAGCTTAAAGACCATTGTAAAATTTCGACCTTTCTTTCCAAAAAGTACTTCCACCCTGATTCTGCCAATGGCAGCATTATAATGTCGGAATATGAAGTTTTCCAAGTCCAAGTGCTTTTTACTAATTTTTCCATTATTATCTCTTCACCATTTTCTTCGCGGCTGTCGTTGTGAAAACGTCTTCATCACTAAAAATACCACAGCAGAAAACAGAAAAGTAATATTTTTCATACTGCTACATAAATTCTTAAAGGTTATTTACAAAATAATAAAGTTTGATTTTATTCGAATAAGAAGCCATAACATTTATATTTGTTAGACATTGTTTAAAATCTTCAACACGAGTCTGACTGATTCCAATATGACAAGGGGTTAAAGATAATTTTAACCCCTTGTATTGCACTTCCGTCACACACTTGTCAACGACTTTCGATCCTTTCTTCGCGCAGGTCATGTTAACAATTCTCGCCCTCGTCTACATCGTCTACATTCAATTTCTTTTCGTTTGTGAAAGTAATATTTCTCCACTTTTTGGCATTTTCAAACGCTTTTCGACATATTTAAGCCGTTGCTTCTTATGGATATCTGTTAATTGACGTTTTCTTTCTATTTTTCTGTGTCTCAAATACTCATTTGCATATGGTGGCGTCAAAAATTTGATTACCCCAAAATTATTATATTTACGACCATCAGATACATTATGATTGAATATAATTTATAATTTTTTCTGAAATTATAAAATTAAAATACAGGGTGATTAGCATGTGTTACGAGTTCCTTTGCATGACTATTTCGCATATACAACTACCTCAATTTGTAAGATTGCATTAATTAAAATGGGAAATGAAACCAGCTGGAGGTATACCTGTTTAGATGTTTATCTGTATTTCTCGTACGTTCGTATTTGAAAAAACTCGAGCGAATCTTACAATCGTGTAAATTAAAGTTTGCGCTGTATACTTGATGCATTAATTCTAAGAAACAAGAAATAAATAAATATTTAATTTCTTTGGCAGTAATTTTAGTAAGTGTCAAATGACACGACAGGTGTTTGACTTAACGATTTTTGTCGAAAATGCATAAAATCTGGCGAATGCTTATAACTAGATTGTAAATTTTTATGCAAACTATACATTCTTCGCTTCATTTGCAAGAAACATAAGCCGAGTAACAGCTAATTCCCTCCTTTAATTTTTGAATTTTTTTAATGCGTTTATTATACATTACATTGCACTTAAAATTGGTTTAACTGACCTCTTTTTCTTCGCAACTCCAACCAATAACAATTTTTAATCAAATTCATTTGCACACTGCTTAACTGACTTTCCTAACGTCTCAAGACAAGACTCGTTATTTGTAGCCAGTTTAAAAAAGTTATTCGTTTTTAAAGGTTGAACTAAGTGTAAAATCTGCCAGCGTACAATTTGATACAATTTTTAAAAATCTTAGTTACACGGTGCTCAAAGGACTTCCCTTAATATTAATGGATCTGCGAGCATTTTTTTCTTTCGAATAGTCGATCCTTGCGAAGATGTACGAACAAATAACTACGATTTTTCCTTAACAAACAAGAGGACAGGATACCGACCGGATTTAGCGGTATTGTGCAGTGTTTACCGATCGTTCGACTCGGCCCTTTCCCTCCTACAATTCAGCCACGGTGTAACAGGCGTTTGACTTCCGCTGCTAAAAATGGAGGGGAAAATCCAGGGAAGGCAATATATAATACTGTGGGTCTAGTTTTCCTGTGTAAATAGATTACAATTTCTCCCTTAACCGTTACCAGGAAGGTGGACATGAATAATTGACAGCGCACCCCGATGTGCGAATATTATACTGTTGCTTGCACTGTTATGATATATATTTATGCCCTCTGAATTTTCTAGACGATCATTATTTTTATTACGCATTCGGCAACAATGTTCAAAATACAAGACACAAGGAATGAGTAAAATGAAAATAAAAAACATAAATAACTTGAATAAAGAAAAAGCGATCTCAATTATTGTAGAGATCATTCGTTCACTGAAACTTGTACACACTTACAAGTTGAAGGAAAGTCAAACTATATACGTTTTTGATAATTTAACCCTTTACACTCCGAGCAATTTTAATTCCAAAATCAAGACATTCGTTTTACCTGTAATAGTTCGATTCTACATGGTTCATTTCCTTTTGTGCATATAAAATTTATTACTATTTTTCGTACGTGCAACATATCAATTTTTAGCGATTTCTTAAACTCAAACATAATAATGCAATTGTTGTTTCGAATAATAGTATGTCAATTTGTAGTGTCGCCTCAGAGGAGCCATTGAAGTGCTAAGGGTTAAAATTCTATTTCATTTGTTAACTATTGTGAACAGAAAAGAAAAAATAGATTTCTATATATTTGTATTTATGGTAATAGATCGTGGCTTCTTAAATGAAACAAAAATTGTCTGCATTGATTTCAAGATGCATAGAGTCATTTTAAATCCTTTAAATATTTAAACTTGTTTTAAATGTTTAGACTTGCAAATAACATAACCGGTTTTCTATATTTTTTTAATGTTGTACTGTTTTGAATTGACAATAATATAATAATATTCCTGGGTTGCTTAAATTTTTTACTGTTTTCAGTTTTAAGTAGCACAACTACTTTCTAAATTCTTATGTATGAAATACATTCGAATGGCACAATAACTAAATTTTTAATTGAAATTCGTCAGACTTATTCTCCAGAAACGAATACAAAAATTCATATTCTAATAGATTGGTCACCAAGATACCAGAGGACTTGTATTGTATTATTTATAATTGAAATTTCGGGAAATATAATCTTTAGAAAAATACCTTCAGCGTTTTGATAATTACTTCTTGAAACCAAATATTGTTTCCTCACACTTTTCTACATATTTTTTTACCATCAACGTTATAAACAACTACGACATTTCAGGTGTTAGACTTAGGTGATTCATTCAGCTTAGAAGTATCATCAGGTTTTAGGCACGTACAAGACGGTTATCGATACATTTTACTATTGACAAGCAAAAGTATTATGTATTATAAAATTTACTGTTAGCCATTATAAATGAAATTCCGTTTCGCTATACTAGCAGCCAATACGAACGGTGTGTTTAAACTATACGCACTGCCACGGGACATTAATTAACAGTAGTACAAATTATACAAAAATTATATCTAATTATATTTACAAGCCTTCGGACTTACGTATTCGTTAATTAGGGAGCACGCCTTAGTCTCGCGGCGTCGAACATTATACAGAGTAGAGGGTTTAAAGGACACCGAGTATATGATCCCAGTGCGTCTTCTAATCTACATTGGCTACCTAACGAGCCTCGTGGACATTGAGATAAAAGAAACACATTTGTGCCGTTCCAAAATTGTACTGGAAGAAAGTATGTAACTAGATTTTCCTGAAAGTTCGTTTCGCTTTTTGTTAATGTGCACAAAGGAATAAACGATTCAGAGCTCGGCCTAATCATCTAATAAGTAGGACAACGTCTGCCTTGGAGTCCTCAGACAGGACTCGATCGCTTTTACCGCCTATCTGCTGCACAAAGCGGAATATGCAAAATACCAAAACTCGACCAACAACCACCGTAACGAAACTTATTAATATAATATATATCAATACTTATCAATATATGTTGTTGAAACGTTTATATTAACAAGTAAGTAAGCAATTATTAAAATTTCGTACAACATTTATATTAATATATGCTTTAACCCTTTGCGCTCCAAGCAATTTTAATTCTAAAATCCAGAAATTTTTTGACCTGGAATAGTTTCATTGTACATGGTTCATTTCCCCTCGTATCATAGAAAGTTTATTATTTATTAAGTATATATTGTAAAAAAGAAGATGGCTAGAAATTTAGATAGACAGGTTTTTGTTGTTTTTATAAAGTAATGTGAAATATCCAACAAACTTAATTGATTCGTTTAATCGTTCACTGGAGATTAATTTCTCGATGTGAAATCGAGCGAAGTAGAAAACAATTTTCAATTAACCCCTTGCACTACGATTATTGGTTATTAATTTTCTTTAAACAGAAACAAAATTGTAATTTGTTGCTGTTGATGTACAGCGATTGGAGAACATGCAGGCATACGGTAGACATAAGTTTGCCTCTTCGTCTTCTAAGAAAATATGAAGTACAAACCAGTTCTAATCACCACAATCGCAAAATAAATCGTAGTGCACAAGGGGTTAAGTTGCTTCGGAGCATCTCGTACTTCACTCACGCCGAAACAGTTACCATTTTCTAACAAGTGGATGCCGTACGAATTTGCTATGCTTCGCTCAAGTTTCACTTGTTTCATTCGTAGAAGCGATCAGCGTTATTAATGATAAACCTAATGAGCTTTAAAAGTAGTTTATACATAATTGCTTTATAAAAATTAGAAGAATGAATTTATTTAAACTTTCTTCGGCTCTTATTCCGATTACTCGGTCATTCCTTGCGCAAGCACCTTCGCAATTTCAATAATTATAAAAAGAAGATTATAGAACTGGTCATTTTGACCAGTGGTGGTAGACTCGATTTTTGCAGTGATTAACTGGTGTTCGATGCTTTTAATTTTATGGTAATTATTATTAACCCTTGGCAATCTTGGTGCCTCTGAAGCAACATTTCGGTACCATTTCGGCAGTTGCCGAATTGCCCCGACCAGAATATCTGCCGCAATTCGATCCCGATTGACCTAAAAAGTAGCATACACTGTGCCTACCCGCCTAGCTACGTGTAACCAAAATTACAAAAGAATCGGTGATCTAAAAATTTTTTTCAATTTTTGCCACTTTTATATCACTATGTTTGCGACGGCGTGACGACAAGGATTTGCAGTCTCTGTAATTAAATGACTGCAGATTTTGTCGATAGATAATTTTAGCACATTCTTCTGTTTCGTTAACGTTTTCAAAGCACCTAATCGATATTGTTTTCTTGTTGTTTGAACTTACACCATAAATTATTAGTAAGAAAATTGTATAATTTGTTATTTGGTTTCGATTTTATTCCAGTTTAAAAATGGAAGAACAAAACGTGCATTACCGACATATTTTATTGTATTATTTTTTAAAAGACAGGAACGCATCGCTAGCATACAAGAAGTTATGCGCCGTATATGGTAATGAAGCCTCGAAAGAAAGGCAGTGTCAAAATTGGCTTGCCAAATTTCGTTCTGGCGATTTTTCACTTAAAAATACGCAACGATCTGTCCGTCCAGTTGAAGATGACAAGAGCCATATCGAGGCCATTATCGATTCGGATCGTCATAGCACAACGCGTGAGATTGCAGAGAAGCTCGATGTATCGCATACGTGGATTAAAAAAATTAAAACAGTTTGGCTATGTTCAGAAACTCGATTTATGAGTTCCTCGTCGGCTTAAGGAAATTCATTTGACGCAACGCATTAGCATCTGCTATTCGCTTCTGAAAAACAACGAAATTGATCCATTTCTGAAATGGCTGATTATTGGCAATGAAAAGTGGATAGTTTATAACAACGTTCATCGAAAAAGATCGTGGGTGAAGTAGGATGAGCCAGACTAGACAAAGTCAAAAGCTGAGATTCACAAAAAAAGATTATACCGTCAATTTGGTGGAATTCTGCACTTTGAACTTTCGCCAAAAAAACAAACGATTAGTTCAAACGACAACATTCAAGAAAACGGTCAGAATTGGCAAATCGTAAGAGTATTTTCCAACATGATAATGCAAGGCCCCACGCATCTTTGGTCACTCGCCAAAAATGATTGAAGCTAGTTTGGGATGTATTGTCGCGTCCACCATATGTATAGGCCTGGCCTTCCTCCTTCACCTCCATTTATTTCGTTTCCTACAAAACTCTTTAAATTTTAAAATTTGTAGTAACGCTGATGATGTAAAATCTCATTTAATTCAATTTTTCGCTCGGAAAAATCAGAAATTTTATGAACATGGAATATTGACACTGCCTAAAGGTAAAAGGTCATCAACAAAAGCAGACACCTAATTTAACGTTTAGCACTCCAATGGCGCCTCGGAGGCGACACTAAAAATTACTATAGTAATTTCCAAAATAAATTAAGTTCCAAATAACTTTTACAACACTATGTTTGCCTTTTAAAAATCGGTGAAAGTTGAAGTGCTGTACGAACGAGTAATAGTAATAAATTTGATATGTACAAAAGGGAATGAACCGTGTACAATGGAATTATTCTAGCTCAAAGAATATTTCAATTTTTTAATTAAAATTGCTTAGAGCGCAAAGAGTTAATGAAGTTGTACTTTCAAGTAAAAATTTGGAATTTTCCTTCTTATTTGAAAACCGCAATCACCAACACAATAGCTGCGCGTCTATACTGTATGTATAATATACCGAATCCAATGCGAGAACAACGAACGAAGGAAATTTTCACGCAACACATTTTATATTATTATATTTATGTGTGTAGTATATATATTATATTTGTTATATAATATATATTATGTATATATATATTATATATATTATATATGTTATATTATATATATTATGTGTTATATGTATTTATATTAGGTTGTCCGGAAAGTTCGTACCGATTCATTTTTATTTTTAACTCTTTGCACTCGAACAGTGACTGAAAATAGCTGCAGCACTGTTTAAAACAATCTTTACATCGTTATGCTTGTGTCAAAGAAATTCGCAAAAATTGAATCGTTGCAAGGACGAGTAATAGTAAACAAATTTCGTATGCATAAGATGAAATATGTCGTGTAGAATAAAAATATTCTAGGTGAGAAAGAATGCCTTGTGGTTGAAGTTAAAAAAGCTTCGAGTGCAAAGGGTTAATAAACATATACTAAAACTTAAATGAATTGCGTTTGAATCTTCCGTCAAAATCAGCACAAACTTTCCGGACAACCCAATATATATTTTCTTTTTTGTTGCGTGAAAATTTGCCTCCTTCATTATTCTTGCATGGAATTAGGTATATAGAAACGAATTCGAGATTTTCTGTAATAAGAACAAAAACACTCAGTCGAGTGCCAAATAATATTGGATAGTCGGAAAAGTACTGAGAGATTTTTGTCACTAGATGTTTTTTGGTGTCATATATCGGGCAACACTAATTAGATTGCGTCAGACAGACGCATATTTGAGAGGTGACATTTCAGTCGACAATTTTCATACAGACAGTTTTGTATTTCGTCGATCGTGTCAAAAGTAATATTAGTGTGAAAATAAAGGAAATTTCTGAAAAAAATTCACTATGTTTTACAATTTTACTACGAAGGAGGCAAAAACGCTGTACAAACCCGGGGAAAAATTGGTGGTGTTTACGGCGAAGATGCTTTATCAAATGCAATAGCATGTAGATGTTTTGCTCGCTTCCGTTCTGGAAATTTCATTATTAAAGATGCACCTTGCTCTGGTCTACCAATCACTGAAAAAGTCGATGAAATAATACGAATGGTTGAGCAAGATGGGCATATAAGCAGTCATGAGATTGCTAGGGAACTAAACATTCATCGTTCAACCGTTTTGGATAATTTGCAGAAGGCTGGATACAAAAAGAAGCCCGATGTTTGGATACCTCATGATTTAACAGAGAAAAATTTCATGGATCGAGTTTCCATCTGCGAATCATTGCTCAAATGTAATGAAATCGAACCATTTTTTAAAAGATTGATAACGGGCAATGAAAAATGGATCACATACGACAACAATATACGAAAAAGATCATGGCTTGTGAAACATCACAAACGGTGGTAAAACCAGGATTGACGCCAAGAAAGGTAAAGCTGTGTGTTTGATGAGATTGGAAGGAAATTGTCCGTCGTGAAGTGCTACCGCCCGGTCAAACGATTGATTCTAATCACTACTGTTAACATTTAACCAGATTATAGCAATCGATTAAAAAAACAGACCAAAATTGATCAACAGAAAAAGTGTTGTGTTCCACCGTGACAACGCCAGACCAGACACAAATTTGACGACTCTGCAAAAATTAAGAGAACTTGCCTGGGAAGTTTTGATACATCTACCGTATTGCCCAGGCCTTGCACCATCAGATAATCATTCATTTCGATCTCTGCAAAACTACCTTGGTGGTAAATAGTTGGATTCAAAAGGAGACCGTGAAAATCACTTAGTCAAGTTTTTAGTCGATGAACCACAGAAGTTCTATTCCGATGGGATTATGGCTCTACCCGAAAAATGGCAAAATGTCATAGATGATAATGGCCAACATATACTTGAATAAAATTTATTTTGAATAGAAGAAACATTTAATCAAAAAATGAGAAATATCTCGCAATACTTTTTCGACTATGCAATATATTTGGATAGTCAAAGACGCGTCCTTGTCCGGACTATGTTGGCAGGATCGTATGACGTGCACGCACTCCGGGGCCACGTGTGCACTCGAAAGTGCGTACATGTACGTCCAAGGATAGGTTTGAGACACGCATGGTCACGGTATTTGACCACCCCAGCTACCGGAATGATTGTAATCCATCTATCCGGCCACCGAAGCCGATACATCAAACGCACGTACAACTTTTCTCCTCTTTCCCGGTCGTTCCTCGCTCCCTTTGCTCTTTCTTACCTGCTATCGGCGCATCGAACACCACGTAAATATCTCGTTAATATTTATGACAATGTCGATGTTTAACTAAACCGTACATCGCCTCTTTTAGCAATTATGACGGCAGTTACTGGACTAAGGATGTTCGTTCGCGACGGTACTCCCTTCAGTACTGGTTTATATTTGGCGGAGGGAATATTCCAAATGAATACAAAGAAGTAAATTTTCATTTTTAACACTGGGGTCACGGGACGCGTTAAAATCACGCATTCTTACATTTTTAATTTATGATTATCAAAATTGTAAAGATATACCCATGAGTAATTATTCCGTGAATTCGTTTGCATAGGTTCTCTTTATTAATCTATTAGGCATTACTGAATTTTGCGCGGCCCTGTTTTTGTGTTAGGTAGAGCATATTGGAATAAAGTTTTTGATAATTAAATTCTAATTTTTCTTAGATATAATGCATTTAATACTTTAACTTTAATAATTTGTTTCAATAATTAATAATACAATTGAGTGTGCTCAAGCCACTATAGTGGCGCATCATGCATAAGAGATTAAAGAGTGGCTATAAATTTGGAGCGACATATTCTCGTTATTTTTATAAACTAATGTGAAATAATGACTTTTAGTGCTCCACAAATCTAATTTTAAGCAGAATAATCTTTTCCATGCATTCTTGCAGTCCTATAATTTTTATGTTTTCACTTCTATACTATTTTCACCAGGAAAATTTTCTCCTGGAAGCTGTTTTTACTTTTTCTGTCCACCTCCACCATCAACACCCCTACAGTTTAAGTTAAACTTCGAGGCATTCAAAGAGCGGGTCAATCACTCTTCTCGCAACTTTCATTTAGTATACATATAAAATCAGTCTTTTAAAAAATTCTTTTTTAATTTTTATAGTATAATTCCGATTATCTGGCATACTCGGGACTTTATATAGCTTGCATACATACGGTGCTGGATAAGCAAATATGTTAAACCTCTTTTATGTGATTTAAACAGTATAATTTGATGCAAAAGTGAATTTACGTTTTAAAAAATATGTTATGTGTATCTAAATTGAATATGCGGTGTGCAATGTAAAAAATAATTATGTAGGATGGAGAATATACAATTTATTAACAAAAATTAAATATATAAAGTAGAGTACACAAATGTAGACCACACAAAATTTATGTAATTGCAATATACATATGTTATTTCATTGATTAAACGTTATCCGCAGTGGACGTTGATGCAACACAGCAAAAGGAAAATTGTGTATACTGCTGTTTAAACATTGTTCGTATAGCGGTTTCATTCATAATTTTTCATCTTTTACTGAAAAGTTCGTTTTAAAGTATTTCCAGGATTATTGTGCGTGTAATGTTGCACTGTTTACTATACTTTGCAAATGTTATAAACTTATTCAACGCATCGCTAATTTCTCGACAAGCGATATTAGTTGCCATAATGGTTTGTAATATCCAACTTCCGATGCACTTTTAGTAATATCATGCATTTCGGAATCATTATTTTATTTTAAAATGTGATCAGAGTAGAATCAAATTCAAAACGTTGCAGAATTACACAATGCAATGCGTCTATTTAAAAGAAATACCAGGCTGGTCAAAATGACCTGTTAACTGATTTTTTCTTTCACAATAATTGAAATTATAGGAAAGTTTTCCTGAAACCTTTTCCAATTCACTTTTTCATTGAGGTACTAACATAAAAGTTGTACGATATATAAATAATTGCAACTTATTGTTGTAAAGCAGTGTATATTAGGCTAGTTTAGTGTTTTGTTGAGAATTCGGACTGACTAGCAAAGGAATAGAACTACGGTTGCATTGTAATTAAACAACTGATGATTCCTATCGGATGACACTTTGGTATCAGCGTTACTGCTGGATTCATACGTTGCGGACTTCCTCATTTCTGTGAAATACAATCAGCGACAATAAACGTCAACGTATGTCAAGTTTAACTTCGTTATCTACGAACTGAATGAAATTCTATAAGACCATAAGTACTATTAATTTTTTAACTTATTGTGGAAACTTCGCGCAGAATTTTATTCAATTTTAAAATAGACAGTTTACTAAGATAATAATACAATTTAATGGAACCTACACTACAAAATAAAGGACGTCTAGATTTCATTAAATTGTGATACTATCTTAGTAAAATGTCTACTTTTGGTTTGAATAAAATTCTACACTTTAAAGTTAAACAGGTTTAGATTTCATTAAACTGTATTATCATCTTACTAAAATGTCTACTTGTAATTTAAACGAAATTATACGCGAAGCTTTCACCATACAGATCACTTAAAAATGCAGAAAACTGCACAATAAAATTAAAAAGATCTAGTTTTCTGCATTTTCATGTGCAATGGTAATAATTGTTTTTAACACGTAGTTTAACCCATCTTCTATCGTTCCCAGGAACATGTAACCTCTATAAGAGGGTTTTGGTTTATCATAAGTTTGAGGACTTAAAATTTAAGTTATTCATGCAAGGAGTTTCCAACTGGGAGTGCACCAGCTGGGTGTTTGGCAGGAAATGCAATTATCTGAAATTAAAGATGTATAGTAAATACGCATGTAAATTCCATTCCCATGTCAATGATTTAAAAAGATATTACGTTGCTTCTTTCGTGCAGACTGCATACACTGTACTATAGTTGAATGAAAATTGTGGACGTACTCGTTGCCACTAATAATACAATACAGGGTAAGTTGAAAATTGTTTTCTTCTTCTCGAGGACATCGTTAATACCTTCTATTTTATTCTCTTTATTCCACATATTTTGGCCATCCTTTTATATAATTATTTCCTATTATTATTCGACTTGCAATAATTTTTCTATACAATTAGTTTCTATTTTTAAACCCATGCCACACCACTTTCTTTGTAACTAAAGTTATTATAGCATCTTCATCGCTAAAAATGTCACAGAAGAGAAAAGACAATTTATATCTTTTCTACTGCTACATTTGCTTGACAAGGAAAGAATAAAATTTGATTTCATGTAAGAAGGAAGCCATCACATTTTCATTTGTTGGATTTCGTTTAAAATCTTCAACACGAATCTGGCTCGTCATAGTATGGCATGTGGTTAACGCTAAACCTACCGAGCATTAAAGGTTGATATGTATTGTCTTATAGAAATGGCAAGATTTAATTTATTTCGATTATTTGCGATTTGCGTGACGAAATGTAATGAAACAAAGAGATCTATTGAATCGAGTCCTATGAATAGGTTTAGCGTTAATATAACGATCGATTAAACACAGCGGTAAAAAAGAAATTTTCATTCGATTTCGAGTGCTCGCGATTTTATAGTAGCCGTGGCACACGGTTTCGATAGTATCGCCCAGCTGAATTAGGTTTGTCCCCCGGGCGATCTTCCTGTTTCTTTTTCGAAAGAAGCGGGCAGGCAGCGAATATCTGGTAGTGGAAGCGATCAATTTACGTAATATGATCGTGGATGCTTCAATCCGTGGATTATCTGACTCTCGAAAAGAGGCAATTGTTGTATGTGAATATCGTTCATCTGATATCCCGATAAGCCTGATTAGAATGTTGCACGATTAACGTAAACCACGGAGACATTTAATTCCACTCTACCGATGGCCGATAAAGACAGAGATATCCCACACCAGCCGATACATAAACATGTATTATTCAACACAACCGATTCCTCGTGGTGGCGAAAATTTCCCGAGGATTCGCGTAATTATTCGCTGGGAGTCGTTGTCGAGAGAAAATTGATACACGATCCAGGCAAAACTGGATCATTCGACCGAAATGCTTAAATATTAAAAACCGGTTGACTGTCGTCGATTTCTGTTCGATTACTAATTAACATCGACGTGTGCTATAAATAGTCTGTTTTACTTGAAATTGTGCGAATAATTTCGGCGATAAAATATTTTGTTTCAAGTGGCGAATACATAGCACTTTATTTTATAGTTATTGAATATATTTCATTTTGAAACGATTGATGAATCTTTGCGAATGAAAATAAACCACTTAAATTTCCAGGAGGCATGTTTTAAATTTTCGTTACAGGTACGAATAAAGATCGAAATCTTGACCTTAATGTTCTTCTTCGCGATTTTGAATAAAAGCAGTCTTTAAAAAATTTATTGGCATATTATGTAGTAAACTTATTTTTGTAATAACTCAAAAAATCTTGAATCATTTGGATCGAAATCAAAAATGTTATTAGTTTTTAAATTATAAAATATTTCGTTTCAAGTGGCGAATACACAGCACTTTATTTTATAGTTACTGAATATACTTCAGTTTAAAAGGTTTTTGTATTTGCTTTATTTCGCATCTACAAGGAAATAGTTTAAACAAAGCATATTGTGAGTAATGCTATTGGACATTGTTATTAAATATTGATATTGCGATTAAATATTGCGATTTCTTTCTAAAAATCACTTTCATATTTCCCTTGTTATTGACTTAACTCTTAACTTAATTCACAAACTAATTCATTTGCGAAAAACGGGAGACTCTGCAGAAAATTCTTTTTCTCATAATTTTAATAAGTTGAAAAATGATAATGTTCCTAAGAAGGCGTAATATTTATACTGTTTTAAATTGTATTCACTCATTTTTATTTTTACTTTTATTTATGAAGATCGCTTTGTGTTGTAATTTATTTCTATTCAACTTAAGTGGTCGTAAATAATTAACATATAAGCATCCGAAAATGTAGATATCTTTCTTTATTTATATTCTTTCTTCACTTTAGATTATTTCTTAAAACTATCGATTGAATCACTCTATAATAATCATCTTGAATAAAAATATTCGAGCGCTAGAATATCAAAATAATTGTAATACACATAGAAATTGTTTAAATATTTACTACGGAAAATGTTGTCGATCAATTTGCATGTCGTATACTTTTCATAATAAACCTAAATGGTTCAATATAGAATGAAATAAAAAAAATGCATATTTATACGTCACAATACTTTAAAAATAATTTGTATAATAGAACCTAATTTTACAAAACAGTTTTACTCCCCACACATCTGTTTCACTTACCATAATCAAGGTTACAAAATTCCGAAAATTAAAATGAAAGTCATTCGGTAACAATACTGAAATTACATTAAAAATTATCCGACCACATAGAAAAATGTAGTTTCCACGGTAAAATATACGATTTATATTAATGTTTGAAAGTTTTCGAAATCCGAAACACGATACCGAGTGATCTCTACAGCCGAAAATCAGAATAATCCAGAACCGCATGATTTTCTCTCTGGAATAGAATAACCACCACTTATTTGGCCATTGCGTTCCAGAAACAAGATAATTTATTATTTTAATAATCGTTTTAAAGTAATGTTATATTCGCGTAATTGCTAGGAGCGGAAAGGGGAACGGCTGGCGAGGCGTTTTCGTGCAAAAGACGAAGGGACCCTATCAAAATTGGTGGGTCCAGGTGGTTGGAATGAAACGAGAACTTCGAAGAAATAATAAAGAGGTTCGGGTGGTGTACACGGCAATTTACGCGCCTTAAATACGTAGGAAGGGCACAGGAGCAGATAGCCAATACCAAACCGTCGAGGTATGGCGTTACCAATCGCTAATCTAGTTGGCCGAAATTCAAAATGACCGATTTTACTTATCGATTAACGCTAGAACTACCGAACAAGTATTTCAACCATATACATGTAATGATATACACTGTGATAATAACGAGACTTCTCCTACTCAAACTTCACATAATGCCTATTGCCATATGCGCTTCATCAAAAAAGTATATCCAAAAATTTCTGATGAAAGCATTTTTGTAATTATTTAAAGTAAAAATATCCAGATGAGTTCTCTTTTAACCCCTTGCACTTTAATATCGAGTCAGACTCGTGCAGATTTCGAACAGTTACCGCACAATATACTTGTTATTAATTTTCTTCAAACTGGAATAAAATTGTACATTGGTGTTGTTGATATATTGGCATCGGAGCATGCTTCTTCTAAGAAATAATGGGCCACAGAAAATTCTAATCACTACACCCATAAAATAAATCGTAGTGCAAGGGCTGAACGCCGTATTTGCGGAAAGCGTCAAAGTGACGTGTCTTAATTTCTTATTTACGATTATTGAGATCGCAAAGATACGAGGAATGGGTCAACCGATTTGTTTCTTTGTTTTATTCAGCTTAACTATCAATGCAGACGTCATAACAAGAACTAAGCAGTCATTTCTTAACCGTTTACGAGAACGTATCGCTGCCGGTGGACACCATTTTGAGCATCATTTCAATTAACATTCACTGCTCTGTAATAACGACAAGGTTGCCACTATTCAAATTTCGTGCAACGTTTGTATTAGAGTGTGCTGTAATGAAAGGGTTTATTCGAAAACTTTCTGTGGAAATGTTCCTACAATTTCAGTAATTGTGAAAGCAAAAATTTTTAATAAGTCATTTTGACCCGGTAGTTCTTCTGTTAAGGCTAGGTTTACGGGACGCGTCAAAATGGCGCCTTCTATTTTTAATTCTCGATTATGGAGATCGTAAAGATGTCTTTCAGTATAAATTGTAGAAAAGAAGATGGCTAAAAATTTGAATAAACAAATTCTTGTTGTTTTTATAAAGTGACGTAAAATAGCCACTTTAATGGTCCATACATCATTTATATTAACCCCGTACCATTTTCTTTGTAACTAAAGTTATTACTAAAGAACAGACAATTTATTTCATGTATATTGCTGCATTTACGTGAATGCTTAAATATTACAAAAGAATAAAATTTAATTTCGTCTAAAAACAAAGGCATAATAAATTTGTTAGACGTTCTTTAAAATCTTCATCGCGAGTCTGACTCTTTACAAAAGGGGGAGGGTTAATATATGCTTTAGTGAAAATGTTTCTGTGAAAATATTTTAATAATTTCAGTAACTGTGACAGAAAGAGTCGTCATTTTGATCCGTCCGGTAGTTCCAGTGTTAATTTATGAATATCGAGCTTGCAAAGCTGCATTCGTGAAGGACTCTTCCATAAATTCGTTTCTTTAGGTATTTATTGTTACGAATAGTTCGGACTATCGATATCCGTTTAGATATTGATATTATACGTAAAATGATATGAGTTACATCGTCGTTTTGGTAATAACGTTGTAACAAGTACAGGGCAGAGTAGGAAATTAGACTTCGTTGTGACTGCTCATGTGGCACATTCCGTTCTCTTATAATAAAGAGTATTTTAGTATTAACAGTGTTTTTGATAATACCGCGATTACGGGGCCGCCCTCGTAACAATATTATAGAAAGGAATATGGCTAAAAATTGTAATGAACTTTCTGTACTTTTATAAAAAAAATGTAAAACGTTTGCTTTTGATGTTTCTTGTAAACCTTGCGTCGCGAAGCGCCCTAAAATGGCCCCCGGTTGTTGGTCCAATTGGTCAAACGTCGTTTGTCGGTCACCGTTTCGTCGGACGTTACGTAAGCTCGTTAGAAAGACACAACAGGAATCCGTCTCTCGAAATGAATTCCCGGAATTCCTGTGGACTAATGCTGGCAACAGGAACGCACGGAATTTTACATTGGCCGACGATTAAGGTTATCATCTTAACGGGAAACACCCGAGCAGGAAACGTCAACGACGACGACGACGACGCGTATCTCTGTTCCACCCGGTAGATAAGCTGATCCGCCGATAAACGATGTCGAACCGCTGTTTACGATGCCAGCATTAATTCGTGGTGATGTTACGTTTTGCATACCCACGGGAGCCGAATTCGGTTCTTTTATTTCTCCGCTCGCTCGGTTTGTTTGCTGCTATCGCCTCTGGTTGATTGTAATGGTCGATCGGCGACTGCCGGACACGTCTACCTACGGCCAAGGAGAAACGACGTGCTTCACTTTCGTGAATTTATTCGTTTTTCATGTTAATTAGGCTGCGGTGCTTAATGCGAAATCAACATTGTCTGTGGCAAAGGGACAGTAATTAAATTAAGATGAATGGTTTTTATTTTGGTCATTTTTAACCTGCATCCACTGGCTTGTGTTCAAATATGTTCGGTGCGTCCGTATTACGAAACACGACGCCATCGAGTTTATTCAGATTTCACACGATTTTTAACAATACCGTTAAACAAGCGCTACTTTTCTTTTTGGTAAACTTATTGATTAAAGTATGCACTGCTTTGATCCATATATTCATATTTTCATTGCAAATTAATAAGTTTCTTAATTGCATTACAGTACGTAAGAATTTTTTTGGTTCTTTATGTTCTTTGTTTACGAGGTTTGCCATTTTCAGTTTATAGTTCTTTTCATTAGCGACAAATAATGCATTGATTATACTCCACGTTTTTTCTTTGGGTCATTTTTACACTATGACCACCTTGTTTTAAAAATGGTTAGTGCGTTGCAGTCTTACAAACATCACATGATTAAATTTACATAGAGTTTGCGCAATTTTGGTTATGTTATACTGTTGTGTATAAAATGTGTGATTTTTTACCGTAACGTTAAATAAATACAGTTTTTCTTTTTGATAAACTCATTCATCAAAGTATGCACTGTTTTAGTCCATATGTTTATATATTCATAAAAATTAATAAATATTCAAAAATGTATATATTCATAGTGAATGAATAAAACTTCTTGTTTGTATTACAGTAGAAAAGAATTTTTTGGTTCTTTATAATTTTTGTTTACAAAGTTTTCCATCTGCAGTTCATAGTTTTGTTTATCACCGACGAATAATGCACTGTATCATCTCTACGTTTTCTTTTTGAATATTTTCAAACTATATCTACTGACCTTTAATAGAGATTGATATGTTGTCTTACAAACATGACACAATTGAACTTATTCATATTTTGTGCAACTTTTGTTATATGATTAAGCTATTGCATACAAAATGTGCAGTAACAGTAAGAGTATTGGTAAACAAAAATAATATTTCCTTTTAATAAACAGGTTAATGAAAGAATCGTAATAAAATCAAGAAACTTGTAATGTAATTTACAGAATACGTGGAATAAAATGTTTTGATTGTATTACAATATTTATTAACTCATAATTTCATAGAATTGTTAACAATTGCATTTGCTTTTCTAAGGATGTCGAAATGTATCGTGAAGATCTAGTGATTTTAAATAATTGTGACTTAATGCAATTGTAAAATACGACAGAAGAGACTTGATTTCTGTGAGCGTGATGTTCGACAGCTTTGGAGAATAAAGTAATACAATTGATTTGACCGGTTTTTTCACAAAATAGGAAATCTTGATCACTGTAAATACGTAATTTTAGCAGACGTGTTATAAACTTTTAATTCTACTTAATTCGCTGCTTCACTAATCGCATTTCTATATTGGATTTCGTAAGAACGATAAATTAAGTAATGAGGTGACTGCGAACACTGTTTGACAATTAAGAGTCTTCGGGATCTATGATAATCGGCAAAGATATGAAAACGAGATTTCCTTTGCATTTCGAATCGATAGTGTGTTATTTTTGAAAGTATCGCTTGGAGAATTATTGTAGACTTACATGTAGACAGATAAGAGCGCAGTAATAATATTGTTTATTTCGCAAATAGTTCGATCATCTTGAAAAATTTTAGAAGACTTTAAGAATCCAGAAACCATTCTTAATCTATTAAAATTATCAAAAAAAAAAAGGATTTCTTTGAATGTCATTTCTAATTTCGTTGTAATCGATTTAAAAAAGTTGCATTTTCCATAGATCCGCAATCGAATTATCAGGTACATTACATTACGAACGAAAACTTCTTAACATCAAGAGAAGGTTATATTCTTTTTAATTGTTGCTGTTTATAAATAGTTTTGCGCGTTGTAATGTAAAAAAATTAGTAACTTCAGTCACTGGTGGCTATTTCGCTCTGCTGCATCGTTGAAGCTTGTAGATACTTTATGCTGGCGAATTTCAATATTGAATAAAGTTTTGTTAATGATTACGATTACGTGTACAAACTGTGAAACCATATTTGTACTAAATATTTCATACGATGGAAGAATTTCAATGAATATCGCTGTAATTACTGGTACACTTGATCTTTTCGAATTACTAACTATGAACTTTAAATCCTCATTATGATCAGCCAATAATCTCCACCAAAAGCCACATATCATAAAATACTATCACATATGATCAGAGATTAGCATTTTAACGAACAATATTCGAAAAAGGTATTAGCACGTGATCCGCATACAATGTATCCTACCAACGACGGCGTTCGGGTCTATTTTAATACAAAGTACTAAAATCATTATTGAAATATTCAATTCGCGAATTAATTAAACGAACAGCTTTTGCATTAGGAGCAATAGAAATATTAATCTTTGTACGAGAAGTACCTCAAATGTGCTTTAAAATGTTTCTAAATTCAGCAGTGAATGGTCCGAAACATAATTATATTGTTAAAAGAATGGTTAGCCATGAAAAACAATTAATACCTAATTAATCATTTGTCATACCGTTTTCTTTATAACTAAAACTATTATACACTTATTATAGTATTATAGATCAGACAATTTATATTTTCTATACGTCCATATTTGCTTCAATATTTAAATATTAATTATAGAGGAATAAAATTTGATTTGCCCTTAAATAGGGGTTAATAATAATTGTACTGGAGTGGTAAAAAAACTACAACTCTGAAAGAAGAATAGCATATCTTTCAATAAATAATTCAGAGTGCACTATAATAAGTCTCGCCCAATTATCAAGCTCAACAAAACTGTATATCAAAGATTGTCAACTATGAAATGGTTCACCAATAAATGAGAAATATTCAAGCAATTGTACAGTGTTGCGAATAACTCACAACATTGGAATAATGTTAGAACTTAACTAGAAACAAAATTAATTTTTACTCTGAATAAAATTTCAATTTTCTTATTTTACCAAAGATACCATAATCCTACGACATATTACACAAATCCAATACATACATATATTGGGATGTTCCCAATGCTTCTTCTGTTCTATGTTAACGCTTCTTTCTCGTCCTTAAAATAGTTAAATTTTTTCGAATTTCTTAGATACAAGCATAGTGATATAAAAATTGTTCAACACGTTAAACGCGGAGCTATTTTATTCAATTTTCATGTCACATTTTATTTAACTTTAAATGGAAAGAATACAGCTATGCATAAACAGAAAGCTTGATACTCCATTTGTGCTTTTCTGTTTCAATCGAATCTATTGAAATAGAGTAAATATTTTTTAATATTATGTACACTATTTATAACATATTGATTTGTTAATTTGATACCGCGAATCCCTAGGGACTGACATAGCATGGTAACTGCCCAACCAACAACCTTATAAATTCCACAAAATCAAACTAATTTATTTAATTAAGAAACAATTGAAAACTTAATTCTTGCATTCTTGTATTTTCCAGACTTCAATTAAAAATGCAAGGAATACATGAACGTAGAAATTTATTTTTAGACATGTGCAACTAATTCTGTTACTCATATATGGGTAAATGATATGTGTGACATGGTAGTCAAAGTGTTGATGCACACAATGTAAAATCAGGATAGCTTTTTAAGAAAGCAAATTATATGGTTGAATAAGAAGAAGAAGCTTAGGAAGCTGTAAAACATTACGGAGCAGATAATCGTGGTGTTTGTATATGCTTGTGTTATCTAACAATATTAAACGCGCACGTTGTTAACGAAACTTTTCCTCATATAATGAACATTAAACCTACTGAGCATTAAAACTGACTATCGTGTATGCCTTTAAAAAATAATAAGATTAACCTTTCGTACTGCAGCAAGGAGTTAGACTCGCAATGAATATTTCGAACAGAATAAAAAAAAGTATATATATTGTTCATTTTCTTTAAATTAAATTAAAATTCTATTTTTCTTTCGTTCGTACATAGCCATTGGAGAATATACAGGCGTACAAGAAACATATTCTTTCTTTATTTTCTAGGAAATTATAAACAACAAAGAAATTCTAATTCCTGTAACGGCGAAACAAATTTTACAAGCAAAGGGTGAAGTCTACAGAGACTTTCTGTTATTTTTATTAAATTTTAAAAAAAAGTCATGGCTCATTTTTTTGTATATTGTTCAATGGCCATTGATTTATATAAAGAACAAAGATCAGTGATTAATATATTTGAAAGTTTACGTTAAAATGCAGATAGAATTATCAACTGTTAAACGATGTAGCAATAACGTGGAATAATTCTAGTATTTCACACTAGCTGTACCTCTTACAAAAATGCGTCATGACTTCTCTGACAATCCAGTAGTGTATGTTTGATGTAATTACAAGCTTAAGTGTACACAGGGAATGTTTATCTTATTTCGTCACGTTACTCGATTTTATGGAGTTCGTTTTCGGTATGAGTTACTCGGAAATTTCGCGATATACCGCGTGTCATGTGAATTTCGTCCAATCGAAACGAGATGAAAATGATTTAGTTAATCGTTATGTGAGCTAATGGAATTGATTTAGCCCCACTCAAATTTGTAATAAACAATGCGGCTATTCGTGGATTTAAATGAAATTTTACTATTTTGCTAGGTTTGTATTTATCACGTCGATAGAGATGAATTCTAACACTGAAACCACCGAACCAGTCAAGACGAAGAGTGCCTAATTCTTGTCTTTCATAATTATTTAAAATGTAACAATGTTTTCATCAGAAAGTTGAAGCAGATATTAAACTATATTAATATATACTGCTTTATAATAATGACAAGGTTGCAATTATTCAAAGTTTATATAACTTTTATGTTAACACTTTACCGACCGGCGAGTATTTCAGAATTTTTCAAGGTCCGTCGTCCATGATTGCAAACTTTTCAATGGATCTGTCAATGCTGACAGCAATTTTTATTGTCAATCAACATGACATCCTCAGTAACGTTATCTAATCAATTGGTTACAAATTACGATGTAAAAGCAGTTAGGCCTCATTTTGTTACAGTACAACTATTGAAAGTCCTAATAATAGGCTTTCGGTCGGTAAAGCATTAATATATGTTTTAACCCTTTGCCATAGCATTGTCTTTGTAACTAAATTTATCATAACATCTTCATCGCTAAAAATGTTACACAAAAGACAGGACAATTTATATCTTTTATACTGCTACATTTGTTTGATCAGGAAAGAATCGATTTCGTCTAAAAAAAAAACATAACATTTTTATTTTCTGGACTTTGTAAATATTAAAAGACTGCAACAGAATGTTTACAGTATAACTATCAACATAATATTAATTATAATAATAATTCTTATCACTAAGAATGATTTACATTCTGTTAGAATGAATTATACATTACACTACAAGTCATTTAAACACCACTAAAAATCAAGGTACTCATCTTTTTAAAAACTTGTTTAAATACTGCGATATAGTGAATTGTAGAACAGATTCTCACAAATTGTACACAAGTTTGGAGTACAGGACCAGTAGAATAGTTAAACTGCATTCATTTGTGCACGTACTGATTGAATTTTCAAATGATTAATATTTGATTTCGTTTAAACAAAAGGCATAATATTTATATTGGTTAAACTTTATTTAAAATCCTCAAGATTTGCCAGAATGATAATACGGCAAGGGGAAAAGGTGTGAAAAGGATTATGTGAAAAGTTTTCGTGGGAACACTCTTATAATTTTAATAACTGTCAAATAAGACGTGAGTAACGAGTCATTTTGACTCTTCCCATGGTACTGGCATTAACGCTAGAACTACCAAGTAATAAATCCGACCGATGTATATTGTTTTGTAATAATGACAAAATTGCATCCATTCCGATCTCGCACAATTTTTATCGTAATGTTTGCTTCATTGGAGAAATTCATTCGAAACTTTTCGGTGAAAATGTTTTTTTAACATCAATACTTGTAAACCAAAAAATCCGGAACCAGTCATTTTAAACTACCAGTCATTACAAACTACCAGTACGGTAGTTCTGGTGTTAACAACTGTTGTTACTAAAAAGATTTAATCATTTTCCACGAGAGTGTTTCCATCTTGAACAATCCTAAAAGAAATAATTAGTTAGGTTTAGCGTTAATCGCGAGGACAGTGGCGAAAAGAAGGATCGTCGACGAACGTGTGAAGGGACCCGTTCCCGCGGGACAAGGTGTCCGTCGTTCTTAGAGCACCGAAAATCGCCGAGAGATTCGCAACAGAGCATGAAGGCACCTTTGCAAGGCGGAGCGGTGCATCCCCTTTTGCGTCACGTCGAAGTTACCGCGATATCACTTGGGGCGTTAGCCGGATAAGCCGCTAACCCCATCCACCTGTTGCCCCTTCTTATGCGTTCCTGCTTACAGACTCGCGTTCATCCTCATTCCTCGCATGGAAGCGAGCCAAGGACCCTTGCTTGTCCTCTTCCAATTCACGCTTGTACCTTAGGGCTTCGGCTTCATCCTCCCTCGTCCGCGCTCCTTTATGCGCTGGTGTCAGGCTTCTGCTCCTCTTCCCTTCCTCGTCACCTGAACAGTGTCCTCGTTCGGACCATCTTCCTCCTCTTCTTCTTTTCCTGCTTCTTCTTCTTCATCTTCTTCTTCCAACCACGTCCTTTTCCTTCTCTTCCTCCCTCCTCCTCCGCCCTTGTTCGCCTCCTCCTCCTCCTCCCCCGACCGGCGTTCAGCCTCCTTTTTCTTCCGCCGACTTCATCTCTCGTTCGTTCCCGTTCCAAGCCCGGGTCTTCAGCAGTCTGACGTGTTTTTTGCGAGTGCATACCTCGAAGCAGCTCCCGAAACAGTAGCTGGTACCCAGGTACAGTCCGGGCCAGTGAAAAAATCACCGACCCGAAGCTCGGCGATCCTCTACGTGTCCGTTCGACGGATCGACGCACGCAGCTTCGAACCGTGCACGATCCCTGATGAGATGACCGATCTCAAAATTTCACTCGCGAAAAAAATGCTGATAAGCATGCGAACGAATCGCTGCGGGTCGCTTTCCTCGCTGCACGGTTTTACCGGAGTTCGTTTTCGATACTAGTTGCTCGGGCATTTTGCGATATACTGCGTGGCGTGCGAATTTCGGCCAACTGAGACCAGATGAAAATGATTTAGTCGACCGTTCCGTGAACTATTGGGACTCATGCGGCCCCCATTCGAACTCATGGTACACGACGTAGCTGTTTGAAGATTTGGATAAAATTTTACTATGTCGTTGCGTTTATTTTCGACGTTTCCATGGAGATGGACAGTAGATACAGTTGTTTTTAGTGGAGCACTGCATTTTTAAAGTACATTTTAAAGGTCGTTTGAAGGTTAAGTTAATTTCGAGAACTTTATCTTGGATTTCATGATTTGTAATTTTAATTTTAATAATTAATCGTTTCAAATCTTGGAGTTGTTTGATTATAGATTCTGTTTAATTGTAAATGTTATAACTACGCTGGTAATGGATTTTATTATAGTGTTTAATTATTTTTTTGTTTTTTGAGTAGCGGAACTGTATTTGCATTTGCATACATTGGAAGACAATGTATTCCAGTTAATACCACTATCTTAATTGTTGTTTATGAAGATATCTGCATGGACAATAGCTGTGCAATTGCGAGTACTGCTAATTGAGTTAGTTAATTTCAATGACTGACTGCGTACTCTATAAACTAGATTCGAGGAATATACTGATATGCAAGGATTTTTAGGTACATCATTAATACTGGAGATACTGAACGAGTTCAAATGACTGAGTTTTTCTTTTACAGTTACTAAAACTATTGTGTACAGTTGTTTATGTATTTGTAATACGTAGAACAAGAAAAGAACAGTAAAATGAAAATGTCAGTCGAATAGAACGAAGTTTTTATATTTGTGAATAACATAACACATTTCTGAATGCAATAAACAATTTATTATTTCGTCTGGACTTTCTAAAATTGATTATACAAAAAGTTCTTACACGAACGCGAATGATCTATTTGTTAAATCCACTCTGTTGAGTTATACTTTTAAATTATTCTTGTTGAAATTTGTAATATCAATTTCTTTTAAATATCCATTTTAAGTATTTTGAATTTAAATTGTAATGTAATTGTAAAATTTATCTATGATGCAGATAAATTTGCTCGATTGTTATATGAGATAATGGAATTCATACAATGAAATAAACGTGTATGTTGTATAGTAAACTGATTTTTATTAATGACCATATAAATAAATTACGATGAACTGCTTAAGAAAAATCGCCGAAACGGTTTTGTTATCAAAATACACATTTTCGAAGACTCGACGTAATCTTATCTAAATATGGATCTATCGATCTAGAAAAAGCAACATTCTCTCAGTAATGGAGTAGCAGAAACCGGTACTTCACTTATAGGTAATATTTCACGAGTGCTTCATGATCCGCATTATTTAATCAATTGAAAGATTTTATCAAATTAATTCAAATTTAAAATAATTAAATCATTTAATGTACACAATTATCAATCTTATTTCTCTAAGTGATATTTTTTATCATAAACATCCGCTACCGTCCGGAAAACAATTACAAAATAATATTTTGTAAATGTAAACAAAACTTCTATAATGTTTCAAATGCGAATAAAAACAAACATTAGAATATCCAAGCAATAAAATGTTTTAAAGTCTGAGAACATTAATGGGAATACCTAAATTCATTGCATACGTATTTTCGATAAGAATATTTGTAAAAATTGATAGTAAAAGGTTAAACAAAACTTGCCATAACTTTTGAGACTATAAAAATGATTAACTTAAATTAATGGTATGTAATGGTATATTTGCAAACATTTTGCATACCCTTCAAACCTCAGATACTTCTTGCGTACACAAAATTTATTCGGAACTTAGTTGAGTTAAACATATTATAAAATGATTGCAAAACTTTCTGCAAAATAAAATTTTTTTAAACAAATTGCAAGATGCAGAATTTATATAAAAATATACCTTCTCTTTTAATTATTTCAGTGAATCAAAGATAGTGTAACAATGTTCTTACATTCTTCTCGTGTAGTTTAGGTTTGTATTTTATATATTTATCTTAGCGACGAATACTCAAAATCTGCAGTTTAATTAAAACCTGTTGGAAACGTTGCGATTTCAAATTATACAATTGTTGTATAATCTTCGGGTTTACATAATTTGTGAACTGTAGAATTTTACACAAAATAAAAACTGCTTGCATTGATTGCAAGACACATTTACTACATATGCATTTATCTCTCTTTCCATTAATTGTGACGAGCTGAATGTAGTACAGCAAGATTTTTCGATTCTTTAAATGTTATCATAGTTTTATAATTCATCTGGTCATTCTTATCAGAAATGCATTAATTCCACAGTCCAGTAATCAATTACATACAGTTCGTATAATAACAGAGCGATGGCAAAACAGTTTATCTATATAACAACATATAATTTATACAATTATTAAACAGATATTCAGTAAAAAACAATTTTATATTTTTATAAAGGCTACAACTTTATAACTTTTTATTATGCTATCTGACAGTACACACGTATTATAATTCACAATTAACAGTAACGTACTGGTGAATACGTTAACCGGTTAAAATTATGCGAATATTAAAGTGCACATTTACTATATTTGTTCATCATCGTGGATTTTATGCATTCCTGTAAGTAATATGTCGATCAAATTCAAATCAACGACATTTAAAAAGTTGAAATATTCTGTTGCATTATTACAGTATTTTTTCTGAATCGATAAACTATCGGGTCTTTCGTCTGACTGCAAATTGGCGAATGAAGCGGAATGCGTAGCTTCGAAATTCAAGGACAAAACCCGCAATTATTTCAGCGGGGACCGAACGTAAAATCTGTTTTTATGAAGAATTTGCTGGTCGAATAATAAACGAAATAAAGTCGCGTCGCAACGACGACAACGATGCGAAGACAGGGGGTAAACCATTTCCCGTTAGTTTGATCATGGAGTTCCACGGAAGCGTCATCGACGATCCAGTTTTCAGACGCGGCGAAAAACGCCGCGGCGCGGCGGTGCATTTCGCACTTCGGTCTTATAGTGTAGGATTGTCGCATTCTGGGCCCACTTGACCCTCGTTAACACTGTGAACGGCTTAGCCGTTAGTGTTAAGTTCAGTTCACTCATACATAAATCTAAGTCCGCGCTTATGCCTTAGCAGGCCGCTGTCGGAATTGAGCACGTGTTCAGATTTCTTCGGCGACAACGCTTAGATCATCCGGCTCATTCGATACGACCGAATCGTCGCAGATTCGACTATGCTCGAACGACCTCCTCTCATCGGAATTAATGATGAAATCATTACGTCGTTCTGTCCGTTATTAAAGGCGAGCTATCGATCGGTTCTCCAGTGTTTATTCCAATTTTCGCGGAGCTTCAACGTCTTTCGAAAATTCCAAACGACCTTTTTGACGCGCGTCGTCGAAACAAACTATTCGAAATTTTAGTTGTGACCGTTAGACTCCGGATTTTATGCAGTCGCCGCAAAACCGAATTAATGAGATACAAAATTGTGGAGACATTGATAATAAACATTATCAGGCTATTCAGATTTTTTATTTTACGATTATTGAAGTTATAGAGACCTTTTTATTCTTATAAGACAATACATACGAGGCAATTATAGTAGTCGGTTGGATTCACGTTAAAACAACTCAAGAAATTTATTTTTACTTTTACTCAGTTTCTTTCAATCCACGTAGAAAATTTTTATTTGGAATAGAAATTGGCAGCTCAGTGAAAAACTGTGGATCTTTATGCAAAATAAGAATATTCTGCATCAATTATGAGAAATATCAGCTGACTAATAATGTATTTCTTTCCTCGTGTGTTAAATAATTTGCAAATTTATCATGCAAATGATTGTTGCTTGAATATTGAGAAGTTGAATGTCTCGACGAAGAATTGTAGAAACTATAGAAGTAATATGGCAAAGTGACAAACAATATCTTAACATTCAATCGAGAAACTATGTCCACGATCAAATGACAAATGATTTGAAACTCCACATTCCATACTACACGACCTACTATTGATTTCTTCAAGGATATGGGCACGCATGTACATTTTATTTTAGTTTCATGCGACGTTTCACAGCCACAAACGTGATTTTTCTTTTTGACATGTTCAAAATTATTTTCTTGTTTGACATATCCAATCGATGCATATAAACTCCACAAACCAAATCTGATCATTAGATTGCGGATGTTAAGCATTTATGACAAAAATAACTAGAAGAAACACAAAACTGTGAAAACATTGAAAGAATTTATAAATCTTACTGCATTACTCAACTGACTATACTTCGTACAAAGAGAAATGTGTCTATATAGCTCCTGTGTATTGCCGTTATTATAGACAATCTTTATTACACATAAAAATTCGCAGCCTACTAATTACAAAGAAAGCAGAGATATGTCGCTATGTTTATTCTGCTACGTTAATTATGTTAACAATAGAATTAAAACGAAATATACGGAACAATGAAGTGTGTTTAAAATGTATTAAGCGAATTAGATCTTTTAGTTACAAATTTTTATAAATATAGAGCTAGCGTTTATTTTTTATGAAATCGTTGAAGCTAAGAGTTTAAAATAATTTGCAATTTTTCAAGAATGAAGTAATTTTGCAAGTATGATACTTGCTTCAACAATAAGACAGAAACTATTATCGTCAAGGATTGCGTTCGCCCAGCCACTGCTCGGAAATTAACTTCTAAATCAAGATATCGATCGAGAACTTGCCTTATATTACAGCGAATATGTTGTAAATATTCTGCTACAGATAAGAATTCACGTGCAAAATTTTTAATTTATATCCCTCCTCGGATAACAGAATTTGAATATATTAATATTTCTACCATATTCTCACAAACTATTTATAAAATGTCCATGCATAAAACATTTACTGGATCAAAATTCACAAATTTAACAGTTTACCGAAAAAAAAGTCTATTAAATAGGTGCCTTAATAATTGCTTTGTAATAAAATTAAGCTTAAAAAACAGTTTTTACATCCTACTTTATAATGAAATTATTAGATAACATTACCGAGGATGCCTTGTGATTTAGAATAAAAATTACTGTCAGCGTTGAGCGACCCATTAAAAAGTGTTCAGTTATAAACCATAGACCTTAACGAATTCTGAAATAATCGCCGGTCAATACAATGTTAAGATTGCAAAATTTAACCATGAAATGAGTTCACAATTAACACAATACGGTCCGAGTTGTTTGTGCGTAAGCTTCTGCGCGTAGCCAGCATATTTAAATTGTTTGATTCTGTTGTATCCCTTTGAAAAATTGGTATAACTTTTAAAATATCAAATGGTTTTCTACGAAAATTGAATTCTAGGCTTCTGACGTAGTAATTATTTTAAATTTGTATTACAAGATACGTTGCTTTACTCAAAATAGAATTTATTTAGATATAATTGCACAGATCAATTTTACGGTTTCATTTTTTATTTTAACCCACAAAGATCGAACGGTGACTCCGAGGCACCGCTTGAAATTCTTACACCACTATTTTAACACGTTAAACGCTACGTCAGTCCCTAGGGACTGACGGTATCAAATTTGCAAATTTATATGTTGTATATAATGTACATAATATTCAAAAATATTCACACTATTTTAATAGATTCGATCGAAACGGAAATGCACAAATTGTAAGCAAACCTTTTGCTTGTGCACAGGTGCATTATTTCTGTTTAAAGTTAAATAGCTCCGTGTTCAACGTGTTAAACAATTTTTACATCACTATGCTTATATCTAAGAAATTCATAAAAATTTAACTATTATAGGGACGAGCAATTGTAAAAATCATATGCATAAGATGAAATAAATCATGCAGAATGAAAATATTCTACGTCAGAAGAAATGTCTTCGATTTCGAGTTAGACGGCTTCGAGTGCAAAGGGTTAAATAAAATACATATTTATATATACATATCTATCTAGTACATATATGTTTTTCTTTATATCACATTTCACATATATATATGTTGTAACACATATATAAGTCGTAGCATTTAATGCACATTATATCAAGGAAAGTGATAATTTCTTTAAACTATACCAATATGAAATACGTGTAAATTATTTCATTGTGTAATTTCTGAATAATGCATACGTGCATCGGGTATATAAAAATTCTTTTATTTATAACGAAAGGGGTTGAAGGTTTCTATAGGAAATGGTTCTCATTAATTAATTGTGACATATTTAGATAAATTGTTTCTTATCGAATGTATAAAGTGGTTTGAAGGGGAGTTGGCAGGATCGTATCAAAATTGCATTCGTCCTGTCACCAAATGTAAAGTGTGTCAAGGACTTTCAGAGCAGATTAAGAACAGCCCTGAATTTCTATTATTTCCGTGGAGATTACCGCCTGCAGTTTTACGCGTATCACGCGTAACGAGTGTAACGAGCAATAAAATAAGAATGAAAAGTATTTCCAATGCACGTGTATGCTACTACGTAAGGTACAAAGGCTGTCATTAAAAATGTTTGAACATGTTTTCGTCCTACTATCTGCATTTCTGTTGCTAATTCGTAAAATATCTGGTTGCAGTAAAATATGTGAAATGAACGATGATATACTAAAATTGAAAGTATCAATTAAATGGAAATGATCTAATATAATTTTGTTGAATTATTTGATTTCATTTCACTGAGACATGGAGAGCAGTGTTCTCATAAACAAATTTAATATGTTGCAAATCATATGTTTTTGAGGATTTTCAAACAGTTTGAGGGTTTAAAAGTGGAATCATCTATGTAGGACAAAATTCTCTTATCATATTGTTTAATTGTCAAATTATCTTTATAAGTGACATAAATAATTTAAAGGGATTGGGAAGAAGAGAAAATTGTCGGGTGAGTTTATGTGACATAAAATGCGATATTCTCTAATTTAGACTGGAGAAGGTTTATTATAGGTATCTACGCATGAGTAAAAATTTTAATAATCGTACTGCAAAGTCTGTTGTTTCTCTCATATATGTATACATTTTTAATAATATCGAGATATATGTTTAATAATATGTTGCCAGACCTCAATTTATCTGGCCTTTAGTTTGCATTAGTTGGGTCAAGTAAAGTTTTATGATGTGATAAAATAGTTCAATATTCTCAATTGGAAGTGTCAGTGCTACAGATATAAATTTTATGTTTGATATGTATATCAACAAATAAGAAAACGAACGACAAAGCTATGCAACAATTACGAGTAGAGAAAACTACTGAATGCTATCTTACAAATCAATTCCACTTGATAAACTAGAAGTTAACAAAAAGGACGCAAATTCTTAATCTTTTTGTCATATAATAACAAACACATTTTGTCTGAATTATTATGTCAATTATTATTGATCATTTCTCTTTTTATTCTCTTTTTTATCAATGCTTTATATGAATCCTTAAAACTCGATTGACAGCTCCGAGGCGCCCGTAAATATTGCAATATCATTTGTCAAAACAGCGTTCATATTACCAAGTTCGTCTGCATTTTATAAATGACTAAAAATTCAACTGTTGAACAAGAAGACAAGTTTAACGTCGAATGTATAATGTAAAAAGTATTTCACGGAATAAAACTGTTCAATGTTGAAAGAAATGTATTAATTTTTGCTTTAAATGGCTTCGACTGCAAAGGGTTAAAATAAGTTGCTCCTCTTTAATAATAACTGCAGTGTTATCAATTTTTTTATTATTTTAAATTTTTATTAGTTTCAGACTTTAAAAGCACAATTTAGTTCAGCGGTTCAGCGTATCGCGTACGATCATGCTTCCCTTGGTCACGAATAAGAAATCTTAAGCTACGTTCACATTGAAACAACATCAAGCAATTTCTTATCGTGTTCTTTTTTAATTTGTAAAAAGCTACATGCTACATCAGTTAAAAATTGATCGTTGTTGCTCATTCTCGAACTGGGATTCGAAATACTTTAAAGAAAGTTCATACAGTCGGTATAAAAATTTTGGTGCCCTCTACAAACACGATAACTTTTTCAAAATTGAAACCAACCACTTGAGTTTCTTTTGTAGACGTTCTAAGGACTAATTTATTAGGTAATGCGTAAATATACTTTTTTAAACTCGATATGCATCGAATATGAAAGAAAAAAGTAATCGTCTCATTTTTAAGTGTGTTCATCTGTGTCTGCAATGAAATTTAGAATATACTTCCGAAATCCATCAAGATTGCTGTGAAACAATGAATATAACAAAAATGGAAAGAAACTGTAATTACAATGTCTACCATAACTATTTATAGTGTACCTATAGCTTCGTAAATGTGTATAATTTAAATTTACAAGAGGCATGTTTTCAATTTTTGTTACAGACACAGATAACAAACCTAAAAATCGTAACGTTTTCTTTTTCCTTCGAAATGTCGAACAGTAGCAATTTTAAGAAAATATTTTTACTGATTATCTAGTAAATTAATCTTTCTAACAGCTCAGAAAAGGAATGCAAGCCGTTTGGTCAATATTTAAAAAAGTTATTTGTCATCGATAGTCTTGCACCTCTGGCATGAAACTAAGTGTAAATTTGACTGGGGTCGCGAGAGACCTCGGAATACCGTCAGCAGGGTTGAAAGCGTTTCATTAATTCTGCAAAATTAACCATAGGGATGAAATTACGAATTGCAGAGCCAAGCTTTGGCATTGACACACAAGGTCTCTCCACCTTCGAGGCCGAGCAGCGTGTCCTCGTTACCGAGGAGCCCTCAATCCCACCAGTCCCAGCAGTCTCAGCCGCAGAACACTACTCAACCTCCGCCAGTGCATCCTCATCAGTCGCAGACACCTTTGAGCGCGCCCCACACGCCATTTTCCGCACACAATCAACACCCGAAACAGGAGGCGAACACTAGTCCCAAACAGGAAGGATTCGATCTCAGCAAGTCCGCCGCCAGCACCGGTGAGTTTGTGTTTTATTCCTCTCCTATGATTCAATGAATATTAAATTGCCGGAACGAATGAAAGCCGAGGGAACCGTTCCGGTATATTGTTTGGGGAACAGTCGATGCCAAGATGGACGTGGAATTAACAGGCATCGAACGCTACTCGAACCTGCTTTGAATACCTTCTCATTTGTTCACTGACGCAGTTCCTTCAGGAAAAGGATTCCCTCAGGTTTCCACTAGGGGCACAAGTTCCCCACTTTAGCAATCGAATACTTTATCTACACTGGAGTTACGGAAATCGTCAAAATGGCGGATTCTAATAGTTTTAATTCACGATTACTCGGATTGTTCCGGTGCCGGAAACCGACTGTTTATTTTGTTCGGCGTGGAAATTTTTTTAATCGATGCTCTCGAGCGTTCCTAATGTCGTTTTTCGCAACGAGATCCATTTTGCACGTGCAATTGTTGTTTTATGGCCTAAATTTGTGTGTGTTCACTATTTAACACCGGATTTATGGAACGCGTCAAAGCAACGTATTCTAATGTTTTTACTTTTTGGTTATTAAAATTGTAAAGATGTCCTTTTTTCAAGAAGTTTGTTTCTTTGGGTATTTATTGTTTTAAAAATGGGTACAAATTTTGCGTGGACGCGTTCTTGTTATTTTTATGGGAAAATGTAAAATGATTACTTTAAGTGCTCCGTAAACTTAGCGTTAAAGTATAATTACAGACTTTGGAGCTGGCTGCAGGTAAGTTCAGGATTCGAAATTGTTTGATTCTTACTATGTAAGCAATCAGTAAAGTTTATAGAAATATGCATTATTTTAATAAACACAAATTTACGAAAAATGAAGGTGACTGGTTTATATACCAATGTTTTAAATTATTAGAGTTCAGCGGATTTTGTTTTTTACGAATTTGAGAGGCAAAATAATCCTTTCATTGAAAGATAATCTTTTATTTATCTGCTACACAGATTCGTATATTTTTATGAGATTTTATTCGATATGGTTACTTAGATATTTTATAAGATTGCAGAATAAGTGTACTTTTCAAAAAGGTACTCTTTCTTGAAATGCCTAAAGAGAAGGGCCATTAATATTTTAAAAATCTTGTTTTCTTCAAATTATTGACAAGTTTGTTTCTTAGATAATCTCTTCAACAATTTAAAAATAATTTAGTACCACATTTAGCGAGCTTAAAATTATTGAAAATATATTTCAATATATATGGTTGTATATGTGAACATTATTATTGCTAATATTGTCCACTCTATAAAAACTAGAAAAATTAGGGACCAGAATGAATGTACCGCATTGTGCTAATGGGGCATATATGTATTTTATTTCATTACTTATTCATTTCCTATTGTTACACAATTTTATTTTAATACTGTGCAGTCCTATGCTTGTGGATTTTTATAAATATAAAACGCAAATAAAAATTATGGAAATCCTACAGCATTATTCTGAGGAGAATATTTGATGAATTCAATTATCACTTATTTTTATACTTGTCAATTGCTATAATTATAAAAATCAGATAAAAATGACACAAATTTATAACATTCAAAGTTTGTATAGTATACTAATTAACTTAGTATAACATTGAAATTGAAACGATTAAACGTATTTAATACAGAACGGTAGAAAGGTTTAAAGAATTTATATATACTATTGAATTATTTTCAAACGATTAAAATGATGAACAAGAGAAATGAATATCTATATAACTTCATCATCCGGCTATAAATGCGGACGTATTTTATTTTGCGTAAAAGATCGCGGTCCACTCATTGTTTTACACTCTAATTGAATAAAGAAAATTTTCCCATGCTTACGTCATTTGATTTTAATGGAAGAATTACGGATCTTGTCAAAATAATGGGTTCTAATACGTTTCATTTGCAATTATTGAGATCGTAAAGATGTATTCGTGAGGAATTATCCCAGGCATTTATTTCGTTGGGTATTTATTACTTTAAAAATGGCTAAAAATTCGTGTCAGACACGTTCTTGTCATTTTTACAAAGTAATATAAAATCGTTATTTTTAGTGCTCCCTGCACGTAATGTTAAAAAAGATTTTTAATTTGCGATAATTGAGATCGTTAAAATATATTTCTGAGGAATTATTCCAGAAATTTATTTCGTTGGGTATTTATTATTTAAAAAATGGCTAAAAATTTGAGTGAGGCGCGTACTTGTTATTTTTACAAAGTAATATAAAATTTTAGAGCTGCGTGCACGTAATGTTGGTAAAAAATTTTTATTTGCGATAATTGAGATTGTAAAGACTTATTTCTGAGGAATTCTTGTTATTTTTACGAAGTAATGTAAAATTCTTATTTTTAGTGCTCCGTAGATCAAATGTTCGTAAAGATTTTTAAGTTGAAACTTTGTAAGCCATGGAACCAATAGTAGGCCCAAAGTAAATTTCAGTTTCGCGATCGAGAAGCTTCATTTATGGTAATTTGATTCTTCTTTGCCTACGATACGAACGAGCAACAAGTTTTCTCGTTCACAGACGAGGCACACGCATCAGCACCCTTCGTTTAAATATGTCGGTCGTTTGGAACCTCGCCCCTTGTTCCAACGAGCAGCCCTCCTTTTTCTTCCGCTTCCTTTTTGTTTTGCCTACACTTTCCACGACTATAGCACACACACACACACACACACACGCGCGCGCGCGCGGCATTATCCCGAATCTCAAATCGCTCGCGTGTTCCCTCGGCTGTAAATCTTCGGCGCCGAGCGAATTAAGTTACCATTACGGTACCGGTCGTGTGAAAACAATCTTAACGCAGCACCACCATAACATCGGGAAAGGATTATAAACAAATAGCAATTACACGATCGAAAAAGTTCACTTAACCCAGATCGATTCGAATCGTTCGAACAAGCACGGAAACTTCAATGATTAATCGAAAAGAATATTATGTTCTTAAACATTTTTGATATTTTCACTACTCCATAATTCACTTACTTAGTTGTTTTATACATATGTCTAATCTGCAGTCCAGTGATGACGTAGAAAATATTTTTGATGGGATAGAAATCGTATTTTATATTTTATTTATTTTATTTATATTACAAGCACTTATATGTTATACATCTATCGAATTTGCAGAATATTCAAAATACACGTTTATCGCATCTCAAATACGGAATTCTATTTATTTGTCGCAATCAGAATGCAGAGTTTATGCACTTATGATACGAATGAATTTACGAAAAAATAATTACGAAGGCACTAAAAGAATTTTTAAATATGTTTATACATATCTCGACCGATTAAAATATAAAGATGGGAAAAATAGATTTTTAGCGAATTTTCGTTTCCGACAATTCATTTAATTGATCCGCCGCCTAATTATAATAAATAATAGCGAGAATAAATTGAACTAATTGCTTGAAGGGTGCGCGACACAATTCACAGAAGACTGTCTTCTAATTTTTCTCCGAAGCGTTAAGTCGTCAATGTGATATTATCTTAATGTTCTCTTTCTACCGTGTCTTTACGGAAGGATGAAAGTAATCTTCCAACATCGTTCGGAGAATAGAGGAACCATTAGCAATCGTATTACACAAGTCAAAGGCTTGGACCCTGTGTTTGTAACGCAAGTTTCCACCGAGAATGATGAACCGCTCGTATGTGTAGACGGTGGAGGTCGCATGGAGCGATCGTTAAAGCTCGTAAATGAGATAGACTATCGGCGGAATTTCCTTGATCCTCGATAATGCGGTGGAAACAATTTGCACGCGTCCGTTTGCCGGGGCAAAACAAAACCGATGTTCGCGCGCGCGACTTTGAGACATATCGTACCCGTTAATCAACTGCACCAATAACTTTACTCTTCCAGGTTCTTTATTTTACTATCATCGAGGATATAAAAATGCATTCACGGGAATAGATTCAATAAATTTCTACATTCATTCGAATATCGAAACGAAAATTGCAAAGAAACTGAATTAATGAAATCTTGACATTTTTAGAAGACAATTTACACTAGCCAATTTTAAGGCAAAGTAGGTTCTAACTAAACTTACCACAGTTGGTCAAGTGACGCTTTTCAAATTGTTTATTGTACAATTATTAAAGTTGTAAATTGCCTTTACACGAATCGATTCAATATATTTAATTATACAATTATATAATGTGATATAATCTGCACAAAGCCAAAATGAATTGAATCTTGGCATTTTTATATACACTAGCCAATTTTAAAGCACAGTAGGTTCTTTCTTTTACCACAGTTGGTCAAATGACACTTTTCAAAATATTTATTGTACAAATATGGATGTTATAAAATTGTCTTCACAGGAATCGATTCAATACGTTTCATTATTCACTCACACATTGTAATAAAAACTGCAAAAATTTCGAGTCGAATGTTGTAATTTTTATAAGACAATAAATACTAGGCAATTTTTACTGTTAGATAGATTCAGAGTTGAAACGAGGTTATTACGAGTGTTATTACGAAGTTATGACAATAATATTTAGGTCCTAGTTATATTCTAAGAAGGAAAAGTCGTGACTTAGGATAACAGAACGCGTATCCATGTGCTGCGAGCTTACCTGTACGAGGTCCGTGTGCTTTTGTATGTACGTATGGGGTAGCATGGAGAGGGATGGGTATTGTGACCCTTACGAACTAATCCGGATTAAATTCGAATCCCTGGCTATGTGGCTAGGCGATCTGCGAACATGTACTACACCGTCTTGCAGCATACGATTGAACTCGTTATGACATTTAACCCTTTCTCCGACTCCATTCAAATTATTCCGGGGCTAGAAACCGAGTGTTGATCCTTTATGCTTTTGTTTGCCGTGGAAAAATGTTCAATCGGTTCTCTGGAGCGTTCCTAACGTCGTTTCTTGCAACGAGATCCATTTTGCACGTGCGAATATTGCTTTATGACCTAAGTAGACGGACCAATTTCATGTATGCTCATCGGTTAATTGGGTTTGCTGAACATGTAAAAATGTCGCATTCTAATATTTTCAATATATTGTTACATTGGGCAGGTTTGATCGCGACATTATCAATAACATTGTTAGTACTAACATAATCTTTGTTTTAAGAGGAGGGAATGTGTATCATGCCCAACCACGATGAAGTCTGATAACCGACTCTGCTCTGTTGTTGTTACAACGTCGATACCAAAACGACGGTGTAACTTAGATTTATTCACTCATTGTATCGATATCCAAATGGGTATCGATAGTCTCAACCTATATTCGCAACAATCTGATGATCGAAATTGTAAAAATGAAGCCACGCGTAATTATTCAACAAGTTTATTTCTATAAGTTCACATGATAGAGAATGGCTATTTTGAATAAACACGGTCACGTTATTTTGATGAAGTAAGGTAAAATGGTATTTATTGTACTCCAACTGTGATTATACTCTCTTATGTATTTTCAATTTTCGGGCTTCTTTTTCTTTTTCTCTCTCTCCAATTTTTCTTATTTTTAACTTCCTCGTGAAGTTCTTTATCTATACCTTTCATCAAACCAATATCAAATTAAGAAAAGTGTCAGCATCTATTACACAATGTATTACAGAAAATGTAGCAAATACACTACAAATTTTATTAATTTATGATACAACTTGTTAGATCAAATGCAAAACAGCTGATTCTTCGAAGAATTTAAAAATACTATTGTGTTGCTTTCAACTTATTGAAATTATTAAGAAACGTAATCAGTAGACTATGGATCTTTATTTCTTTAAATTGCACCTGCCCATTTTTGCAATAGATGCAGAAAATTAGCAGTCTGGTAATAAGTGTTTAGGCAACGTCTGTGTTTAGTAATTAATAAATAATGTATCGTAAAATATAGTCGACAATTGTGACGGTGACGGGCATCATTCATGTTTAATTAGGGGCACAGTGAAACTTCAAGATCCACTTAGAAAATACCTAATACGATGTAATACACGCGTAGATTCGTGATGTCATCGGAGTCGTTAAAGACGGTTCGTTTCACGCTTGCTTACTTGTGAACAAATTATTTGGAGTTCTTCTTTTGGAAACGATCCTTTACGAATCTCGAGCTCAAAATTTGAATAGGAATTACCGCGGAGAATTTTCAGAAGTGGAACGAATTAATCGTATCAATGTATAATTACTGCAGGGATTATTGACATTGAATGCATCCATTATACGTGGTATGCATTGCGACTATAGCTTAGAAACGGGATGGATTGTGATGACACATTATCTGGCCAATACGTCGATAAGAAATTTCAAGTTTAGATGTTCCCACTTTTCATTATTTTAATATTAAACCAATCACAGCGGGTCCGATCAATTCAACATATTTCTTTATTTAATCATGTATTGTAATAAAAATTGCAGAATATCCAAATATATTAAATTTTGGGCTTTTTGTAATATTTAACTAATTAACTTTCGTAATCCCTAACTAACTTTTGTAGGACCTAACTAAACTTTCATTACTGTCGGTCAAATGACATTTTTCAGATTCTTTATTTTATGATTATTGAAGTTGCGATATTGCTTTCACAGAAATTAATTCAATATATTTCATTATTCATTCAAGTACCGTAATAAAAATTGCACAAAGCTAAAATGAATTAAATCTTGGCATCTTTATAAGAGTATACGTACTAGCCAATTTTAAAGCACAATAGATTCTAACTAAACTTACCATAGTTGGTCAAATGACTGTTTCATACTTGTTATCTAACAATTATTGAAACTATACAATTCCGTTTATAGAAGGACGATTGAATTAATTAAATCTTGTCATTTTTATAAGACAATATACACTGATCAATTTTAATACTCTGTAGATTTCTTATTGTCTCGAGAAATTCCTGTTCTATGTTGTTCCAGTTTATTTCCAGCATAACGTCAATTAACCACGTTTCTCTTTAATAGAAATTTTGAGAGTCGTTTAAAATTAACAGTTTATTTCTTTTTATTATTTCTTTGCATGTAAATGGTATCTTTATCTCCTTAAAAATAATAGTTAAACAATGGTCAGTGACACTGATATCGACAGTCGCTTTCTACTAAACATTCTGTAAAAAGTAAAAGACTGCGAGCTAACTTCTCACAGCCTTTAATTAACAATATTGAATTGAACCAAAATTGTTTTCATGTCTCAAGATGCTTAATGAACATAATAATTGTATAATGTGCAATTGTCTCATGATTTCATCTCACTCTGTGAAATAACCAGATCAAGTATAGTTTGGGGTAAATGCAAATTGGAAGCTGTGAAAAACTGAATCTACGTAAATATATATTATAACTAAAGTATAAATAAAAATATATAATATTAAATGTACGAATCGTGTAATACGTCTGTGTACTTAACGAAAACTGGAATGAGTTATCTATGAACTGTAATTCATATTATCTTATACGCTCTATAAAACGCTAACGCGTTCACTGGCAGCATCACGCATGTGTGACGACCATGGTCTCGTGTTTTACATAATGAAAACGAAATTATTTTTTTTGTAGTTGTAAATAAATTGCGTGTATTACGTTACGTACTTGTATAGACTTTGCAGAATTAAAAATTAGAAAAACATGTTATTCCGATCATTAATGGATACAGTGAATGGCACATAAGATGAAATTGTATCCGCGATTAACACTAAACCCGCCATAGCCGGTCAAATGACCGTTTTCGCATTATTAATTTTATAGTTATTGAAGTTGTAAAATTGCCTTCATGGGAATCGATACAATTCACAAAATCTGAATGAATTAAGTCTTGCCATTTTTATAAGACAATGTACACTACTCAGATTTGTTGCTTGGTAAGTTTTGCGTTAGGAGAAGGCATCAGTAATTGAACATTCTTCAGGGAAACGTGAAAAATTTGGTTTTCTGAAATAATAATTGAAAAGTGCGCAATAGATATGCTTTAGCATATACCGGTCACACTCGACAACCCTTTTTCCTAAATTTAATTGGTGTCTGCTTTCGTAGTGTAATTTTCTTAACGCTGTAATTAAGAAAGGATGCATAATTCAAGGTAAAAAGTTCCCAGTCTTTAAATTTTTTATGAATGAATGTTCCAACTATTTAACCCTTTTAGTACTTCAAGCAATTTTAATTACAAAATCGAAATATATTGTTGACCGATAACAATTCCATTGTACGTGGTTAATTTCCTTTCATGAATATAAAGTTTACTACTATCACTCATAAGTGTAACATTCCAATTTTACCGACTTCTTAAACGCAAACATAGCGATGTAAAAACTGTTTTAAATAACAGTAAGGAAATTTTTAGTGCCGCCTCAGAAGCGCCATTGGAACGCTAAGGGTTAAATGATTATATTTTACATTTAACACTAGAAGTACCGGATGGGTCAAAATGATTTGTTTTTTCTGTCACAGTTATTGAAATTACAAGAATGTTTCTACGAATAATTTTTAAACGAACTTTTCATTGAAGCACATACTAACATAGAAGTTGGACGAAATCTAAATAAATGCAGTCTTCTCATTATTATAAAGCAGAGTATGTTAGCCAGTCTTAACCTTTAACAGACGAATGGCAGCTCTGAGGTACTACTATAACTTGCCACTCTATAATTTTAAATAATTTTCATATCACTTTAATTGTAATACACAATTTTTGATATGTCGTAATATTTAATATTGTAACGTTATAAATTTGTTGAATAATGCCTCATGAATATTACTTTACAATCTTACTAGCCACAAATTAAAGGTAAACCCGCCATTTTGACGGATTGACGATATCAATTAATTTAATTATTGTAATAGCATATGATAAGAATATATTTTTATTTGAACTCAGAATTTAAAACTTTAATGCAAAATAATATGAGAACGTTTCCACGAATACTTTTTAAACAAACTCTTTCATTCAAGCACATATTAACATAGAAATTGCACGAAATCTGAACACTTGCAAATTTTGTCATTATTATAAAACAGAGTATATTAGTCTAGTTTAGTGTTCGTTAGTTCTAATTTTAATAAATGTAATGATACCTTCTAACTAATAGATACTCAATCAACACAGTTTTTCGTTTTTAAAAGTGATCAACTTCTGACGCAATGATTGGATTTTCAAAACTACCCACAAAACTTGGATTATGTAACCATTTCAATGAAAATTAGCTTCACTGTTTTATAGTGCTGTGGTGTCTCTCTGTTTAATAAAACAACAAGCATTTACTATTATTCAGGCAGAAAATTTTCCTTAATTGGATCAGCTGTTGATTTTATTCCAATTCTGTACCTTGATGGTTTTCGAAAATCAGTATACGAGGTATACAAGGTAACATTGTAAAGTTTCCGATCACCAGAGACGTTGATGGAACCCTAAACTCACGAGAAAAAAAAGATCAGATACGCTGAGCTCCAATCAGACCTCCAGGCGCCAACAGTTGAGCTGTTTAATGCAAAAGTGGTATAAGTCAATTGATCCCATTCATAGTTTGTTTTCGTACGAACAGGAATAATGCTTGATTTCTAAATATCCAATGAATTTTATGAATTCATGACATAAACGACTAGATACAATTTAAAACAGTTTAAACGTTAGAATAATTTAAACATACTGTCCATTCGAACAACGACTCTGGGGCTTCAGTGAAAATTGCCACACTATTAGTAAAAACAGTAGTC
>CM052098.1:19185380-19197798 GCA_028453745.1 Agapostemon virescens
TAAAACAATCGAATACGTTAGAAAGTGTTCATAGAAATTTAATTAGAAGAGCAGAAGTATGTGTTCGGCAGAATGGGCAACATTTTCAGCAATTTTTGTAATAATAAACTTTGTGATTACTTCGTAATTTACGTGTCCCATCGAGACAACGATCTACAGTGAGATCCGTTATAACAAGACATGATCAAGTGCACGCGTACTTTGCGAAAATTCAAAGTCGATTTTCTCGAAAACAAAGCCTCAAACGAAAAATTTTTATTCTATATTTTCGATTTATTTTTTCATGTAGAATCACCCCTTTTCCGCTTGTACCACCAGTTATCAACCACCCTGTATATCTTAATTTCGCAATTAAGTATAAAGCCCTCCAATTCGTTGCAATTTGCATAAAAGATTTTTACTAGAGATCCGCGATCCAATCTACAAAAGTAGAAGCAGTAAACCTAACTTACAAAATCGATGATCTTCGACCTTCCACTTGAACACAGCGTCCACTTTCTGTCCGAGGAATCGCAGCATTCTCGTTTCGTTTTCAATTACAAATTGGCTGGATAGGCTGTAAAAGAGAAAGGAAAGATAGAAAGTACGGAAAACCAAAGAATGGTAAAGCGCGCGATAGCTATGGTAGATAGATTGCCCGAGATAATTAGGAAGTGAAGAAAGGGAGAGAAAGAAGGGGTGAATGGCAACGAGCGAATATACAGAATAAATAGGTGAGCAGTGATAGAACCAAAATATTTCAGCCAAATAAATAAAAATTATCGTAGCTCTCGTTACCCAGTAGCCAAGTTTTCCGACGTACATCATCGAACGGGTTTCTCGTATTCAAAGGTTCAGCTCGTTAGAAGTATAATTTCAAGCCCGCCGGCAAGGAGTTGGAAGAATCTGAACCGCGAAAATCGATGAAAATCCCAGAAAGCTCGTTCCTCGGCAATCTCCTTTATCTATCCCTGAAGCGTGGTTGCAGCGGGTCGTGTGTCGTTAACCCAGAGAATTTCGCAGCAGACCATCCCGTCGCGCGAGAAACGGGGCCTTATCTCCGCGAGAACGAAAGAAGCGTGCTCGCGTTCGCTTGTGTACGGCTGGTGGGCGGCGCGGGGCGAAGGGGCCAGTAGCACGGTGCAGATAAATACACCGAATGTCGTGAAATGCACAAGGTACGCCAAGAGTGGAACACGGGCAGCGCGGGGGGAAGAGGTTAGGATTAGCTGAGTTGTGTGCGTTGGATTTCCGATTTAGACGGCGAGAGGCGCACACTCGACCAATAATCCCGGATTAATCCTAGGTTCGACTATATGCGCGTCCACACACACGCGTGCACATACCTCTTCATGGGTGGTGTGCTCGCGTGCGCGCGCGAGCGTTTCCGTGGACTACGCTCTGCGTATCCTCTAACACGAACAGGGTTGTGAAAGAGAGAGAGAGAGAGAGAGAGAGAGAGAGAGAGAGGGGGAGGGAAAAGAGAGGAGGAGGGAGGAGGAGAGACGCTCATGGAGTCCGGTCAAACCGAATGACTGAAGTGTGAGTGGCTAACACATATATCTAGACCCGTCTATCCGCAACATAGGACGCGCACCTACACCAGTAAAGAGGCTCGAACGTGTGTTGGTGTTTGCGTGAGCGCGTCAGGATACCAGGGGAAGAGAGAACCAGGCGCCAAAGGATTTGGCTACACGCACACAAAGCCAGGCTGCGCGCTCGCGTGCATACATCGATGCAACGGCCAAAGATAATCCTCACGAATATAGAACCCGGATAATCCCCGTGTACGGCGGTATATATACGTTTGCTGGCCGCGGTGCCATCGTGATTGTATGCGTGCACACGGACCAACGTGCACACTTATCACCGACAAGGATGATGGTCCGCAGAAAAGGGTGGCGTAGAGAGAGAAACGACGGTGGGGGTGGATCAAGGGTGATCGCTGGGAGGGGAGAGGACTATGGCAGAGCACACAAGGTTTAGAGGCTAAGCGGCTCATCCCCCAGGAAGCTTTACATCCCGTTCTGATACGACGGGAATTCTACGAACGATTCGAAAGATATATCCTCTTTGTGTCTGTTGGGGTCGAGGCGCGCGCGAGAACTCGCGAGAGAACCGGCTACATCGGTTTCAATGGAAATATTGGACGGCGCGAAAGAGACACGGAATTGCCGGCGATCAGAGCTTCGGGATGACATCGAGCGACCGAGTGCGATGGTTTTCCGGATTCTCTGTGTTTATTTGCTTCGCGCTACCCCGCGGTTTTCGGCTTCGCCGCCGCAGGACTCGGAGAGCGCAGAGACTATGCTTTCGCTGATGAGGACTTCCGGAGATGTTCGGTGAATGATTTAGAGAGAGATGGAAATTGTAAAGTATCCCTGAAGGAAGTAAATTGACGAGCTTTGGCGACGGTTGAAATGCGTGTCGCGTGGGAGGAGATAAAGGGGAAAGGCAGCCTTTCGTTTTGGGCTAGGCGACTCGGTGAGGATACCTAGGAAGCCTCTTATTGCGAGGCAAACGATAACAATAATAGAGTTGTACAAGAATGAGTAAACGTATAATGATTTTATTGTGTAGATAGTCTTACAGGTAGGATGCTTTTACAGACTTCGGTGCAATTATTAAGGGTACCTATAAGTAATACATTATTTTGAAATCTGAAACAAACTTTCTAGTAAAATCAAGTTTTTATTTATAATCTATTATATAATCTCTGTCGTTATCGAGGACATTTTGGTATCTTTCTTGCGAATTTTCAATTCCCTTATATAGATCCAGGGTTCACGAAGCAAAATGTGACTCAAGGTGCTTCCACTTCTCCTCAACCTCCTGAACCAACGTTGGCACTTGTTAACCTTTAATCCATCTCCATGAATATCGCAAATTTTCTTTGTTAGCGTTGCATGAAATCTCGCATGAAAATGAAAAAGTGTACAACGACGAATATGATCCTTGGAAGATTAGAATATTTAGAAAACAGGCTGCTTTACTAAAAACTGTAAAAGAATACGTGTTTCCTCTTCAACGACCGGTACAGAACCGAAGGCAAAAGAGTTCTTTCCAAATAATTTATTACTTATAGGTACCTCTAATATTTACAAAAATTTACTAATAGGGCAGTGGATAAACCTAAATATTATCAATTACAAAATTGCAAAAATAGTCCACCATCCGAGGATAAAAAAAAAAAGTTTTAATCGTTATAGCTGTGAAGAAAATAATATACCAAGTAGTTAATGTACGTCTTCCTTTATCACTGAACACAATCCTTGACATGATCGTCGAGCGACTGTAGCTAGGTTGTTGAAATTACAATTCTTAAGATTTCTCAGCCTACAACTGCGATTATCATCACCTTTGGTCGCTTATAATTCACGAATCAATTAACCAATCTCAATAAAATTTCCAGAATGTATATAACTAATTTGAGTCTACAAAACACATTTTTAAACCTTTTCTTAACCACCTGCTTTACAACATCGTGTTAGACTCGTGATGTAGATTCTGAACAGAGTCAAATAAATATTCATATTATCAATTTCTCTTTAATCGAAATAACATTGTTATTTTTGTTACATTGTTAATTTGAAATAACATCGAAATTACATACGAGATTTTACGAATTCCTGGCAAAAATGGCTTAGTCGAACGCAAAATAGCGAAGACGTTAAAAAGGGAATTGATGAGAATGATGCCGTTATTCTCGAGTTACGAAATTTCTGAAACCTACCCAGCATTGAAATTGTCTGGTATATACTTGGATTATTAGCAATTTTCTTTTTCTTCTAGCGAATTGCGAACTATAAAACAATTCTAGTCACAGCAACCGTGAAATAAATTGTAGGGCAAGGAGTTAATGACCTAGCTAAGAAAGCTTCGCTATTTCTGTTGCGATACCGACCGATTGCGATTTATTCAAAATTTCAAATGCACCATCGGCTACTAAACGAATCCTTCGGGCTTTGTAGAAAAATTTCAGGAATATGGTCCGTTTGTAACGAAGTTATTCTGATTTGAAACGCGCGTGATCAAGTATCGCAGTCAGGGTAGTTTCGAGTATTTAGTCGGCGCTCTTTGCAAGTAGAACTATAATATTTATGAAAGCTCGTTAGTTTTCGGAGGAGCTTCCCTCGGCGTACTATTTCCCGCAGTTCCATATGGATTTTATCACCGACGTTTCTCTTCTCGCAGAAGAAAAATACGAGGACGCATTCGCGAGGGCCCACCACCCCGTGACCATAATCTTAATCCAGGATTAAATGATCCGGGGTTTGTATAATCCAGCCGTTTTGTCCCTGAAACGAATCTCGGGATTAGGGAGTCTAAAACCTCGTAGTCGTACTACGATGATAAATCCGTGGATCGTATGGATTTATTATCGGAATACGTAATCTTAAACACATAGTAATAAACGGCACGTGAAAAGTTGACTGACCTTGATACATTTAAAGGCGCTGTATTAACGCTAAAGCTACCAGCACATGTCAAATTGTCTAGTCCCAGATTCTTTATTTTAGATTTGTTAAAATTCGAAAGACCCTTTCGTTAGAAACGAGTCAATAAATTTATTAAATCGTATACACACAAAAGTATTCGGACACTCTTTAGATCTAAATTCCTTTTTCAAGATTGTACCAAACGTCTTGACTTTTCTTGAACAATTAGATGCGTTGATTTACTAAACGATAAGCCAGAAGGATTTTGAAAAAGTTACAGTTTGCATGAATTACATGAAAAATAGGAAAAGAACTTTTTAAATATTTTTCATTTGAATCACGTACTAAAAATTTTACAGATTTGTAGATATATGATAGTTATACATATGCCGAAAAATTCATTGAAGTCGATCGACGTACACACGGGTTATATGCCATCGAAAATGGCGAAAATCGCAATTTTTCACGATTCCTGATCAACGTCTGCTTAAAGTACACAAATTCTTACATCTTTCTACGTGTATCGTTTTTTTCTGCGTCAATCGTTTTCGATGAAATCTGCAGCATGCATATAACACAGATCTGCAAAACGCATATTTTAAATTTTCATTAAGAGTTGAAATAAAAATGTTTTAAAAGATGTTTTCTTTATTGTTTACATGTAATTTCTACCAATTGGAATTATTTCGAAATTATGTTTGCATGTCATTTAGAAAAGCAATGCTTCTAATTGCTTCGGAAACGTCAAGTCGTTTGGTTTAATTTTTTAAAAATTATTTGTACTTAAAGAGTATTTGAATACTTTTGTGAGCCACTGTATACATATGCTTCGATTAAAGTGACGAAAGTTTGGATAAGCTCAACGTTGACATTTTTAGTGTTGAGAGTTGGAAAAGTTAACAAAACTGTCCTCATAAAGAGTACTTCAACCTACAAAATCGGAACTTTGCTAGTTAATCTCGAAAGTGAATTTAAACAATCAAAGTCTTGAGATCATACACTAGGAAGTTAAGATTTAATATCAAACTTACTGAACAGTAAAATTGGCTATTGAATATTATCTTATAAAAGTGGCAAGAATTAATTAATTTGGATTTTGTGCAATTTTGATTACAGTATGTGTTGGAGTAGAAAATCTATTGAATCGATTTCTGTGAAGATAATTTTATAACTTCAGCAATTGTAAAATAGAAAATGTGGAATGGGTCATTTAACCCCTTATGGTACGTATTTGTGTTAAAGAGACCGGTTATGAGACACGATTAAACGAATTTTTAATGAATAGAGATTTCAAATTAGAAATTTCTCAAAAAGAGGAAGGGTAATTTTGAATGACAGTTAGCATTGAAATTGTTATTAAATTAATATTAATTTAATTTCACTTTTCTTCTACTTACAGCAAAATGACTTCCTAAAACAAAAGTACTCTCACAGTTACAAGTACAGGGAGCTGCTGCTAAATTTTGAGTTCATTTCATTTTATTTAAGTTCATTTAAATTTAGAGCTTCCTGAACATGATAACAAACAAATTTTTATAAACCTAGCCATACCAACAAATTTGCAATCTTCCTATTCTGGTTGAGTGCGAAACGTTGTTTTATGCGATAGTGTAGCAATGAATTACGACTTTGCTACGACTTAAAATAGAAATTGTTTTAGTAGAAACGGATAAATTGTATAATCTGTGCAATGCTTCCACTATAAAAATTTTTAATTGGCAGAAAAAGCTTCGCTTAGAAACAGAACGTGGATCAGCACTCAAGACGCGAAAATAACCGACTGATATGTCGCCTTCAAGAGACTTTAATAGGACTATTATTTATTCAACAAATGAGATCAGATATGCAATCGCTAGAATTAACATTCAGACAGTTTTAAGAAGCCAATAACTTGTTTAATATCGAGTCATTTAAACTTGAATTGTTCTCAGAAGTTAGAACAATTAGTTTATTACGTGGCATGAAAAAGAAACTGAGAAAATTGCAGTTGGTTGGAATTCGAGTTATTGGAAGTTATTGGAACTCGACTTATTTCACAATTATTGAAGTTATAAAATTGTTTTCGTAAGAATCAACTCAACAAATTTCTTTATTCAATTGTATATTAGAATAAAAATCGCACAACATATAAACAAATAATGTTTCATCATTTTTGTAAGACAATATACACTAGTCGGTTTTAATATTCGGTAAACTTAAAGTCGTTTTACGTTTTTATGTTGTAATTTATTTTCAACGAAACTTAAACTATTAATCACGTTTCTTTTTAACACAACTTTGGAAATTCGTTTACAATTGATAGTCTATTATAACTTCTTTCCATGTATGTAAATATTATATTTAACTCCTTACAATTCAGATATTACCGTAAATAAACTATAATGCAGCATCCTCATAAAAATATTAGTTTAAGAACGGCCAGTCTCTTGTGTTGATGGTCACTTTCTACTAAACATTCTTTAAAAAGTGAAAGAGTTTCAACTAACCATTCGCAAACTCTAGTTAACAATACCGAATAGAACCGAAATTCTTTTCGTGTCTCAGGAATGCTAAATGAACAAAAGAATTGCATAAAGTGCATTTGTCTCGTGACTTCATTCCAGTCTGTGAAATAACCAGACCGAGAATATTTTGTAATAGAGGCAAAATAAAAGCTACCAAAAACATACATACATACATTGTAATAAATAAATAAAGTGCCGTTGCTTCAATGTCAACATTGTTCAAGTATCAACCCTTAGCTCTCGAATGGTGACTCCGAGGCACCACTAAAACTTGCCACACTATTATTTGAAACAATTTTTACATCACCATATTTGTATGTAAAACAAGTGATACCAGCTTAACGACAACAAAGACGAGTAATACTAAAGAAACTGAATCTGCGTATGAGGAAATAAATCGTGTAAAATAAAAATATTCGAGATCAGAAGAAATATCTTAATTTTTGAAGTTAACACTTTGCCGTATAACGAGTCAGACTCATGAAGAAAATTTTAAACAAAGTTTATCTACTATCAACATTACACCTTTCTTTTTAAATGAAATCGAATATTATTCTTTTATAAACAATACTTAAGCATTGAAGTAAATAAATATAAGTAAATACCAATATAAAAGATATAAACTGTCTTTTCTCTTCAGTAACACTTTTACTGACGAAGACGTAATAATAACTTCAATTACAATAAAAATGGTATGGCCAGGAGTTAATACAGTTTCGAAAGGGTTTTCTGGTCTGTGTCCCTGTCGAACTATCCCAATGAAGAATTAATCTACAAAAAGACCTATCTCTTTAATTTGTTGATTTTTCTTACTTGGACATTTTCGAATAGCTTGCACTTATTTGGTGGAAACATTTTGTTTTGGTGAGTTAGGTCAAGGCTAAGGAGCATCTCGACAAATTGTTGCGACGAGTTTCTCGTCTTAGGGTAGCAGAACGCGGCTGAGGATACTAGGACACGACCACGTGGAGGTCCTTTTTGGCGTGCACCTTTGCAGGAGGCGTCTTCAGCCTGTTGCATCCAGCGGGGCGGTATAAAAAGAGAAACAAACACGACGAGAGATTCTGGGTTTTTACAAGGGACAGTAGAATTTCCTGAGGATCCCTAGCATGCCTGCGACTGCCGAGATGGATTTTGTAGAGATTGGGGTAATCTCCGATTCGAGAGTTGGGATAAAGAGCGGACACAGACATCAGGCTCGCAGGAAAGGCGAAAGTAGACCCAGGCTAGTTGCGACATCGCAACGATATGAGGGCCTGATCCCCGTGGATTTTCTGGCTTCCAGGTGTACTGTCGCCTTGGAACGTAGGTAGGCACCAGGCATCCTGCAATCTTTGTTCTGTGATCCTAATGCTCAAGGGTCACTCTATACCTTTTTTTACCTTTCCACCCTCTTTCCCAGTTACACGTTCACGCTTCCAAGATGTTGCGTGTCGGCGAGCATTGCCAGAAATGTGACGGCTGATATTACTCAAAGCGATGGCATGTTGCTTCATAGTTATGGCAACTTTTTTCTTCGTAAGTGCCGATAAATGGGACGACGATCTGCGCGAGGAATTTTTCGATTCATGTTTATTATTGCGTTAACCGCTCGATTGGTCGCAGACTATCGATTTTTATGGATTTACGAGCGAGGTGAATAAGTAAAGTGTGAAACTGCGGTGAAATAAAAGTTTAAGAATATTATTATATTATTTATGATTTATTCAAATTATTAATTGGAAAGAGACAGTTTGCTCCTGTTTCACGTAAATTCGGTAACAACATTTGTATTCGCGTGGGTTTGTAATTCAGATGACAATTATAATCGAAAGATATTTTATATTTCACAGTAACGAAAACGTCGATAAGTACAAACAATATAATTAATATATTGTTATGAGGTGTCTGAAATTGATTTCTGGTGTCACCATGTGGTTTAACCCTTCGACAGGTGTCGGAGTCTATTTTTACCCAGAGTATCAATACCGTCGCTTTATTATATAGATCCTAGTGATTAAATGAACTAAACAGCTGTTATATCAGAATAAACGGAAAGAGTAATGTGCCTGTGTGAAACGCCACGAGAAGCATATTCTAAACAATTGATAAATAGACTACAATTGAATAGTCCTAAACACCATCGATTGTAAAATTTAAAAATGGTCTGTCGTCCGATGTCTAATAAAACGCGTTCGCTGATTTATTCCTTTATATTCCACAGTATAAAATAAAAGCTAGTATTAATTATTTTGATTAATATTTATGTTAATGAATATCTGATGAAATATAAAAAAAGTAGAAAATTATAAACACTTATCGGAACTTAGAAATGACAAACATGGAATAGGAACAATTGGAAGTATTAAAGGGATCACAAGAGTTTGAAAATGTCTATACTTTTCTCAGCATATTGAAACGATTGCTAAAAGAATTTATATCCGTGTATACTTACTTCCTGTATCTTGTAATTGATGCAGTGTAATTTTAATTTTATCTCGCATAAAGATTCACAGTTCGGTAATAAAAGATCAGTATGCACGAACGAATGAAAAATTCCGAAATTTATTACATACACCTGATTCTTCCAGCTATTGAAATAATTAAACAAAGAAAGAAATTATTAAGCGGTTCCTCTTGCTTATAAAAAATAAATTTTCTGCTTGAACATCTATAATGTATTGTATTTAGGAGAAAAATGAATGGGTAACATACAAAACGGCGAAGACATTGGAAGAATTTATAAACACAACCATTTTCGACTCGATAAAATTATTAAACAAGAAAGTTCTTCTCTCTAGTCTTCCGTTTTTAACAATTGACAATGAAATATTTATTCTTCGTAACTAATAGGTTAAAATGACGGGTTTAATAATTATAATTTACGATTAATGAGATTATAAAAATACATTACTCAGAAATTATTCAACCGATTTATTTCTTTCAATGTATATTATTTAAAACGTGGCTAAAAAATTTTACCGAATCAATCGCGACGTGTTTATAAAGTAATACGAAATAGTTACTTTATTGCTACGTAATAACAGTGTTAACCCTGCGCTCGAACGGTGACTCAGAGACACCAGTAAAAATTGCCGCACCATTACTTCTTCAAAGTTCTTTTTAAATTATTAAACTCGTTCGTATTCTATAAATGGTTAAAAGTACATCTTTACAGAAAACAACATCCATTTCATGCGCATTATGTAAAAAGTATTACAAGGATGAAAATGCTCGAGATTAAAAAGGAACGTGTTGATTTTGGAACTCCAATTTTGTCGAGAGCAAAGGATTAACCATCGACAATCCGCAATGAACTCCGCGAATCAGTCGATATTAACAGTAAACCTATGCCACAATGTGTCAAAACTGACTCTTTTCAGACTTTTTCTTTTACAATTATTGAAACACTAAATTTGTCTTCATAGGAATCGATTTAATAGATCTCTTTGTTCAATTATACTTTGAAATAAAAATCACAAATCGTCTAAATAAACGAAATCTTGACATTTTTATAAGACAATGTACATCAGCCAATTTAATGCTCGGTAGATTTAGTGTTAATGATTTTAAGCAACACAGTTAACTGTTCGTTAACTTTTTATTATTACCTACTCTACCTTTTAGTTAATAACACCATTTGCTTGTCTTGAATGCTCTGAATTTTCATTGAGAATACATATTAACTCCTTGCCATACAATTTTTTTGCAACTGAAGTTATTATAACGTCCTCATCGCTAAAAATGGTACAAAAGAAAAACAATTTATATATTTCATAATGCTACATTTACTTCAATGTTGAAATATTGATTAAAAAAGAATAAAATCAATAACACCAACATTTCTTTCGTAAGTTGCTCTTTTATGACGACTGCTCTTAACCCTTTGCCATACAATTTTCTTTGTAACTAAAGTTATTATCGTCAGTTAATATCAAAATATCGTTAGTTCTTTCAGAAATAGTATACATATGTATGTAGAAATCGATTTAGAACTAACATCTTTTCACTGAATTAATTACAAAACCATTTCAAAGAGTTTATCCTCGCTATGATAGTATTTTAACGTATTAAGGTTAACATATATTATTACAATGTTTGAATAATTAAAATTGCAAGGCAACCCTTCAGATTTTCGTAGTTTAATTAGAAGAGTACAATTATGTTTGAGAAATGATGTACATCATTTTTAACAATTTTTAAGTTAATAAAATTTCCGAACAGTAAGCTTTTTCTTTTGTCTTATGCTCTCGTTATTCAATTTATCTAAAATAGTATAAAAATATTTAAATCTATCATTAACACGAACAAGGGCTGTTTATGGTGATATCCGTTAAGTTGACGTGTGCATGTACCGAGTAGATTTTTAAAGTCGATTTTCTACAAAAGGAAGTACCAAATAAAAACATTTCATGCCATATTTTCGACTTATTTTCTGATATAGAATCATCCTTTATCCGATTGTACCATCAGTTACATGGCCCCTGTATAAAGCCCCATATGCTTCGATCACGTAGACAACTTGCCCTACCATTTTCTTTGCAATTAAAGTTATTATAACATCTTCATCGCTAAAAATATTACAGACGAGTAAAGACAAGTTATATATTTTATACTGCTACATCTACTTCGATGCCTAATTATTGATAAAAAATGAATATTTGATTTCGTCTACAAAGAAAGGCATGATATTTATATTCGTTAGCGTTTCTTTAAAATCTTCGTCGTGTGTCTGACTCGTTCTAATGTGGCAAGGGGTTAATTGAAAGCGAAACAATCTAACTCTAACTCTAACGTTCGGTGCATTCGGTGTTAATTGATCAACCAAGATTTCTCCTTGGATGCTGTTCGCAGTCGCTGGCATAAAATCGAATTTCCCGATTTCGAATGTTCGTTTGGCAATTCGTGTACTCGATTATCCCATTTATAGGGTGATTAGCAACGCACACACGCGTTTCCATGTGTACCGGTATCGATCGGCAGTTCATAATTCGTAGACCTACTAGACGGTCTTCGTATTAGGCGCGCATACCTCGGCAGAAAGTGTCCTTGCGTGGCGCCTCGCAGGCAACCGCGGCAGGAGGCAGTCGAGAGAGTCCTGCGTAATCGAAAAATATGTAAATGAGGTCCTTTGTCCGATACCCGTCGCCTTATTTTTGCGAACGGGGCAGCAGAACGAGCGGGCAAGTATTCCGGAGCGTGTCCTGGATTCTGGAAATGGCTGCTGACCCAAATAAGGGCTTTTGTAGTACCCGAGTGAGCAGGATCGCAGGATTGCAGGACGTCTTGTCCTTACGCACGTGCTTCAACCACGCACCCTATAAATTCTCGCCATTTGTCCCTCTATCTACCTACCGGTATCCTCGTCCTTTCTTCCTCCGTCCTTCGATGTCATTTCTCGCACAGTTTGATCCTTCCTGCGCCATTTCTCTTCCGTCATGTCCTGTTTAGTCCGTGACTGAATTTTTTCTTCTTTAACACGATTTTGTACGCTTAATGTTTACTCCCGATTAAAAT
>CM052098.1:19212791-19227103 GCA_028453745.1 Agapostemon virescens
TATGTTTCATATGAAATATTTCTTTAGACCTGAAATTTCAAGCTTAAAGATTAACCCCTTGCCATAGTACACAAGTCAGGCTCGTGTCGATGATTTTAAATAAAGTTTAACAAATATAAATATTGTACCTTTCTTTTTAGACGAAATCAAATGTTGTTAATTTGCTATCAATATTTGACCCTTTTAGTGTCGAGCGAAAATATCGTACCTACGCGAATAATACCGGGTCATCTAACAACTTTGCTAAGGTTTGAAATCACACGGCAGTTACCCCAGAGCCTTCATAGAGGGAACCTTATTTTCTAACAAGTTAAATCCAAAAACAATCTTCTTAATTCTTTCGTAATGAAAACAAAAAATTGATAACGTTTTATAAATTTATTTTGAGATTGAGTTCGCTCGCAATGCGAATAGAAAGGCGCCATCGGATAAGCAACGATATATCGTCGTTGCCATTTTTCGCAAGTGTTGCGAACGGCGATACGAAGGGGTAAGCATCGAAGTAGATGTAGCAGTATAAAATATATAAATTGTTTTTTTTCTTTGTACATTTTTAGCGATGATCATATTAGCAGTCGTTATAAATGAGTAACTAACGAAAGCAATGAAATTGCTTTTATTGTGAATGTATTGACAACCTACAGATTAGCTTTCCACGAATTGAATGTGAGTCGCCCATCGATAGAAGGAGAATACTAGGAATTTTTACACGGTATACATGTCATCCAGACCGTATTATTCTCCATCAAGAGTCACACGGTACGGATTTTATGAATCGTGTCACATTTTGTCAGCGGACACTACAGAAAATACAAATGAATGGAACGTTTGTTTCTTCGGCACTGATCGCTGACGGAGCTACGTTTGCTAACCAAGGAAAACTCAATTTGCATAATATGTATTATTGGAGTGCCGATAATCCGCATTGGTTGCGACAAGTTCAGCATCAACGACAATGGTCAGTTAACGAGTGGTGCGGAATCGTTGACGTCCAAATAATCGGACCGCATTTTAAAGGAGGAAATCTTACAGGCATTGGGGATTTAATTTCAAAATGTACTACGAAACGTTCGTCAAACGACGTGGTTAAAGCAGAACGGATGCTGACAAAATCCTGACAACAATTACACTGTACGGTTACCTCGTTCGCGCCAAACAGCTTTCACAAACAAATATTTTTGCACGTTCGGTGCGTCACCGAGACATTTCAGGTTTCCAGATAAAGAAAACTCTCTGCAGAGTACCGGTAACTTAAGGAACCCTGTATCGAGATAACAATATTTAAACCAGATAAAATAAGACGATAATATTTAATCCAGAGTGCTCAATGCAGATAACCTAACGTGGAAACTATTGTATAAATTTCGCCCACGTGTAATCCTACAGAATGTAATCCCACAACTGGTCGTTAATGGTTATTAAGCAGATGCGTCGATAAATAAACAGAAAGTAAAATGTTCACCCGCTACGATACAGAAGCGCGAAGTGTCCTAACATTCGAGCAAAGCGTCTTCGAGCTTCAACTTTCAATCATCGCGCAGAAAATCGACGGCGCGTCATCGAGATCAATCAAGCCCTTTTCCTGGACCGTGGGACGAATGTATAAAACCGTAATAAATTCGCAGATCATCGTTCGGAAAGAAGTCGTCCTTTCCCGGAGTTAATCCTCGATCCTCGGAGCAGAACGAAATAATCTGAGATTAAGGCTCGTCCTACGACATGCCTGAACAAACGATGTGCGCTGGGTGTCTATACGCGTGCAGTATAACTTTGCTCCTGCGGAGGAAAACGTGTGTTTGCGCGCGCGCGTATGTGTGTGTGTGTGTGTGTGTGTGTGCGTGCGAGGATAAGAAAGAGAGAAGAAGAGGAAAGAGGAAGAGAGGGAGTCAGCAGAAGACAAGAAAAATAGCGGGGTGAAAGAAGAGAAAGAATCGCACAAGAGTCCCGCAGGGAAAAAAGGGAAAAAGGTCTGCGCGAAGGATCTTAACTGCATCGAATGGGGACCGCCACAAATCTCGATCTTCCTGCTTGGTCGGATAGCAACTCTCTCAGTCGGTCGAACGAGGACGGCGGAAGGGAAAGGGAAAAGGAAATAATTTCCCTAGGTCGACCTGGTTAAGATTCATAATTTACGATCTTGGAAATAATCCGTGGCGCGGAATAGACGGGAAAGGGGCTGCTAGAACTTCAGCAGGATGGGGGGCTTGGTAGGGTGGGCTGACGGGGAGGGGGGTTGTGTGTGTATGAAAAAAGAGAGCGGAGGTAGGACTTATCCTTTGATCCAGGATTTATTTAACTACGGTCCCAGCGCGAGCTTATCCCGGGGGAGGTTTTAGCCATCGAGGGGCCACGCTATTGATTTTTAGCTCAAGGATTAAAAGCGCACTTCCGTGATGCTGTGTGCAGGTTCCCTCGTGTGTATGCGTGTGTGTAGACAATCTCTCTCTCTTTCTCTTTATGGTTGTGTGTGTCTGTTACAAAATAATCATGAGTGCATGCACGCATATTGAGGAGTGCGTGTGTCACGCGGAGCGAGAAGAAATACAGATGCATGTTTTGAGCGAATATTTTGAGCATGACGCGAAATGGGTATATCTCTATTTGCACGTCGACGTAAGAATGATGGACGGTTACCCCCTGTTTTTTAGAAAGCGTACGATGATTGAATGAAACGTAAATGGGCGCAGGAAGGGTTGAACGGTTGTACTCTGTGGAATTGATTCGGTCGGTGGTGTGTAATGATTTCGAGAATGAATTAGTATTGCTGATGTTGAACCGGAATGGTGCACATATTGTTTGTTTATGAGGGTCACGTCAACATCTAGATCATTAGAGAGCACATTATACTATTGAATTACTGTATTGCAGGCAGGGAGAAAAAGTTCAGAAAATCACCGTTCCAAACTGTTACATAGCGGTTCTGACTTATACGGGTATCGGTTCTATAATCGTCGTTTTTCGGTTAGATTTCGAAACTGTCGTTTTACGTTTTCACAATATATGTGTAAACAATATAAGGTATTTCGAAAACGTAATCGAATTGGACGCGTTTTAAATTTAAATGTAGGTTCCATAGTTTTAACTTTTTGCAGTTGAAGCAGTATTAATTCGGGAACTAAGACATTTATTTCAACATTTTTATTTTGTGGAATTCTTTTTATGTTATGTATTTGACGTTGAACCTGTTTTCTTGTTCAACGGTTGAATTTTTACCAATTTATAGAATACGGACGGATTTGGTAATATGAACACAGTTTGAAAAAAATGGTATGCAGTTTTTACTGGCGTCTTCGAGTGCAAACGGGTTAATCCTTAAAGGAAATACAATGTACTCGTTTCTTGAAATAGAAGTAGAAAATGGAAAGTAACAGTTATAGAACCATAACCAAAACCAATATATCTTCTGCCGGTTGTGAGATCTTTTCCATAACTGTTTCAAGACCCAAAACCGACGTCATAATTGTTTCCAACCTCAGAACACTGCAATCGTAAAATAATGTAAGGTAAAGGATTAATCTTGTTGTGCGATAGAAGCATTTTATGAATTGAAAAAATTACGATATCTTCAAAAATAGGATTCAATTTACATAACTTTTATTTTGTTATTTCCGTCTCTGTGTTGTATTTTCCTATTTTAACTTAATAATACGCAATAAGGTTTTAAGGTTCCAAGAAGATAAACCGAACAGTATTGTGAATAGTATCGTGGGCTGCACAAACCAAAAAATATCGGATTTTATTTTGAATGGACAAATGCATACATGCAATCTGACAGATCTGGATGGCAATAATTCTATTAAAGTCTCTCTAAAACGCAATAGTCGTTTAATTTTTTTTTTTTTATTTTGGTTTAATAAAATAAAGATTTCAACGGTAATCAGTAACACACCTGTTTGATCTGCTTTTCTTCTTAGAAAGAGAAGAGAAGAGCAGAGTCCGAACAGTACCACCAAATTAGCAGTCACAAGAATCTGGCTCAGAGCAAGTACGTATCAAGAAAATTGTCCACAGATACTGCCAAACTTACGTCACTTTGTCTAGAAGGTACTCTCAATAATTACTTATTTCCTTTTTCTTCTTAATGAACAACGAAAAGAACATTGAATTCTTAAACAGCAATGCTTTAAAAAATCGATGCACATGAACAAGTAATTATGTTTCAATTAAATTTGGTATCTTTGCTGTTGACTGACAAATTGTGTTGTAGATACTGAAATATCATTGACAAATAATATAATTCATAAATTTCGCGGCTTCGTGCATCTAAGGTACAAAATATAGGATGATAACAAATAGTTATTTCGTTTTGATATTAATATTTCTACGTTGAATTGCAATTAAATTTGGTATATTTTCTGTTGACTAATCAATTGTGCTTGCTGTAGATACTAAAATGTCATTGCTAGACAATATAATTGACAGATTGCGACTCTTGGCGCATATAAGGTGCGAAATACAGGAAGATAACAGGAAGTATTTAGTTATTTCATTCCGTGATTAATATTTCTACGTGGAATTGCAATTTAATTCTACAGGGTGGTTGGTAACTGGTGGTACAAGCGAAAAGGGGGTGATTCTACATGAAAAAATAAGTCGAAAATATAGAATAAAAATTTTTCGTTTGAGGCTTTGTTTTCGAGAAAATCGACTTTGAATTTTCGCAAAGTACGCGTGCACTTGATCATGTCTCGTTATAACGGATCTCAGTGTAAATCGTTGTCTCGATGGGACACGTAAATTACGAAGTAATCACAAAGTTTATTATTACAAAAATTGCTGAAAATGTTGCCCATTCTGCCGAACACATACTTCTGCTCTTCTAATTAAATTTCTATGAACACTTTCTAACATATTCGATTGTTTTAAAGTAAAAAAATTTTTAATTCAAAGTTGATTTTCTCGAAAACAAAGCCTCAAACGAAAAATTTTTATTCTATATTTTCGACTTATTTTTTCATGTAGAATCACCTCCTTTTCGCTTGTACCACCAGTTACCAACCACCCTGTATATATGTAAATGTGAAATGTTTCTTTTACATTATGCACTTAACGTGTTATATGTTTGTCTTATGCAGCGGTTGGATTTTTAATAATTAATAAAGTACAAGTGAATTTAATCTCTTGCTATGAAATTTTCTTGGCGACTACAGTTATTGTGACCCTACGTCATGGAGAGTGTTACAGAAGACACAAGAAAATTTAGATTTCTTATTTAGCTATAGTTAATGCAAGGCTTGAATATCGATAATAAAAGAATAAAATTTGACTTCGTCTAAAAAAGAAGGAAAAACCTTTATATTTGTTAGACTTCGTTTAAAATCTTCAACATGACAAGGGATTAATAATACGACTACTGTTTTTACTAATAGTGTGGCAATTTTTAAAGAAGCCCCAGAGTCGTCGTTCGAATGGACAGTATGTTTAAATTATTCTAACGTTTAAATTGTTTTAAATTGTACTAAAATGTCATTGCCAAACAATATAATCGATAGATTGCAAGTCTTCGTGCACCTAAGATATAAAATATAGGAAGATAACAAATAGTAATTGAGATACAAAGACGTTACACTAACTGATTATTGAATTTGTAAAGATGAGGAAATAACAAGGTCTAATCGACAGATTTATTTTCTTGGATATATATTACAAAGAAGACCTGGTTAAACATTTGAGAAGACACGTTCCCGTTATATTTATGCAGTAATGTAAAATAGTCGATTTCGATAGTTTCTAAAAATCGAAATTTGAGTTGAGGCGCTCATAGAAATCGGTAGACGTCTCTTGTTATTGTGTCTTACTTTCCCAAGCGAAAAGTCAACGAGCGTCGCAGAAGCGAAGCGCGCGCGAACATTTCGCGAATCGGTGCGAGCGAGGGCGACCGATAAACCGGCGCGGGGTGCATAAATCATCGTGTTCATTAAACCCTGGCGCAGCATCCACGTTCCCGGTCTGCGTAGCACCTTCCTTTTTTCTTTTACGATCTCCCGTTCCAAGATAACGCGTTTCATTGCAGGCGAGAGCGCATCCGCGCGCGCGCGCGCGAATCTTGGTCGCGGATGCATTCGGCTCAAAGTGCAACAAACGACGCGTCTCGGACGCGATTTACACCCGAAAGCCGACAATGGGGCGACGATGGCGCGAAACGGGTTGATAAAAAAAAATGTGCAGACTTACGAGACGCGTCGTCAACGGTAGCACGGCGCGTCAACGATCGATGCGCACCGATCGACGGCTTTTCGAATAGACGAGCCGGCTATCTGAGCGGGTCACCGGTCACGGCTGCCGGCTTAATCTTCGAGCCGAGTCCCCCGAGAAGAGGAACAAGACGAAGAAGGAGACGCAGAAGAACCAGGGTCGACACTTATCTTTATCCGGGCAGCTAACAACTGTTGAGCGCCGGCTGGCTTCGCCGCATTGCCCTCCGATTAGCCGTTACGTTTTAATCGATGCCTGCGGCTGCACATCGATCCGCGGTGCCCTAACTGCTGGGCCCTAACTGGCGAGGTGTCGTTCGATTCCCTTCTTCGTTCAACTCGTCTCGAAGTACATTAGTCTGTCCTATCAGCGAAATTTTCACAGTTTCATTAACAATCTCATGTGCTCTTGATTAAAATCGATTGAACTATTAGGTGTTACGAAGATAGATGGGTTTGCTCTTCTATGGTATTTCTAATTGTTGCTTACAATTTTGATTATCGCGATATCCTAACTGCTGGATCATGACTGGTGAGGTGACACAAGATTCTCTTAGGGATTCGACATATTTTTACTAAAAAATTTATGTGTATTTGTGTGCTTGGTTATAATTGTCTATATGTTAATTAAACCTGCTAATCATTGCGAATAATTTTGATTATCGCGATACCCTAACTGCTGGATCATGACTGATGAGAAGACACTAGATACTCTTAAGGATTCAGCATGCTTTCATTAAAAGATTAATGCGTGTTTGCGTGCTTGTCTATACGTTAATCAGAACTGCTAATCATTGCGAATAATTTTGATTATCACGATATTCTAATTGCTGGATTATGACTGGTGAGGTGACACAAGATTCTCTTAGGGATTCGACATATTTTTACTAAAAAATTCATGTGTATTTGTGTGCTTGGCTATAATTGTCTATATGTTAATTAAACCTGCTAATCATTGCGAATAATTTTGATTATCGCAATGCTCTAACAGCTGAGCCATGACTGGCGAAGTGTCGCTAGATTCTCTTAGGGGTTCAGTCTACCTCCATTAAAAAATTCATGTGTTTTTGTGTGCCGGATTACATTGTTCCTTTTTCTAATCAGCACTGCTGATTATTGCAAATAGTTTTGATTATCTCAATGCCATAACTGGTACTTAACCAGAGAATACAGTCAGAGAAATTGTCAAAATTTCATGTTTTAATGAATTAAAATGAATTTCATTTCATTAAAATGAATTCATTTGTAATGAATTAAATGCTTAGATGTTGCTGACGAAGATGGTGAGATGCATTTTGTTTACCTGGTGACAATTGTTCTTTTTATCATTAGTATTCGGAAAAAGAAATAAAAGTTGTATTTCTTTTGAAATAAATGTTTGCTCGAAACAATCGATTTTAGAATTGATTTTAGTTTAAACGGTAATAATTGTTTCTATTAATTTTGGAGAACAGTTTGAAGTTCATATTTGTACGCATAATTACATAATTATAAAATGGTCAGCATTCTTCGACAAGTTTATTATGTTTCTAATTATAAAACATTATCTACTACCCTTTTACTGCGCTTCTCAAGGACTACGGTATATTAAAAAGCAGTTTAATAATTCTCCGGTAAATAATAATCAGAAAAGAGACGGTTAGATTATATTACACTGAACAACTTATTGTTTCAGGTCAATAATTGCTACAGCCACTGAAAAATGTATTAAAAAATCTTACTGCTATTAATTGTCGGTTTTTAAAGCATAATTAATTAACCTTACACAGGTAAAATGATAAAAGTTTCTGTAAACATGTTTATGTAACAGTTATTAAAATTATTAGTGTTACTCGCGAAAATGCCCGTCATAACGATTTATTAGTATCATCTTCCATTTCCCTCAAATTCACGATGTAGATTCCTCTTTTCCTAATAGAAATATAAATAACAGTTATATACATTTACATTGAAACAACTGTTATTTCATTCATTACATATGTTCTCTTCCTTCTGCTTAACCAGTTAACTGTTTATGTCAACTACTCTCCTTATGAAAAGATGAAGTTTCGTTGTCTAATGACGAATATATCCCTTATGTAGGAAAGTCAATTACGTTAGTTATTAAATAAAATCGAAGCAAGTGCGCGGTGTAATAAGAAAAACGTTCGCGCAACTCTCCCTCTTTAAAGGGACACAAAATTAAATTTTCAAAATATTATTTTAATTTCAGAGGTCGACATTTACCCAGCCAAAAGGTTAACAAATGTGTCTGCTAGTTATCACCAAAATTGATCATACTACTAAGTCATTGCCAAGCAAACAATTTACAATTAACATTTCAAGAATTCTGCGAACAAGCAGTCCGAACAGTCTGCGAGCAACATACGCTTATGACAAAAACGTGTAGACACATTGAGAGACTGAGTTATAATAAAACCAATGAATTACCATACAAAATATACACGCCAGTGAACGAATTACATGCGAGCATATTAAAAATTAAAAGTTTAGTCAATGATATATTTAAGAACAGTCAAATCATTTGGACCAATTTTCAAAAAGTTATTCTGATTTACAGAACGTTCGAATACTTTCGTGGCACTTTTCGTACAGAAATGTCGTGATAAGTGTCACCACCCTGAGTTCGAAATGTTGTACAATAAAGATGTTTTAAATGCTCGGGTAAGTACAGAATGCCTGTTCTATTATTACTCAGACCCATACGTACAACGTTTCAAACGCGAGGTGATGGCATTTATCGCGACATTACTGAATTTACAATCGAACGAATTATATTTTCATACTTCAATCGAATCATGATACAATAAAGTTGGTTCAACTGCTCGTAAAACTATACAATGACTATCACAGTGCTGTCCCTCATTCCCCGAGGTATATCCCTCGACGGACCACGAATTTCGACTCGTGTTTATACACGATAAGTACAACATTTCAGACGCGATGTGGTGGTATTTATCGCGACATTACTGAAATTGCAACTGAACGAATTACAACTTCATACTTCAATCAAATCGTTGTGCAATAAACTCATTTTAACTGCTCGTATAATTTTAGAATGACCTTCACGATATTATCTCCACTTCTGAGGGGAATTCCTCTCGAGGAATCCCGAATTTTCACTCGTATCCCTACACGATAAGTGCAACGTTTCGCACGAAAGATGGTAGCATTTATCGCGACATTAGAGAATTTGCAACGAATTGCAACCCCCGCAGTTCACTCGAATCGCCATGGCAAGTCGCGCACAGCTTCGATCCCGTAAGGAATACACAATGACCGTCAAGATAACTGATTTGTCCGGGATATTAATTAATTAAAATTCTTGCCGGGCGAATGTGCCGTCCTGGACGTCAGTCAGGTGCAGAGTCGCAAATGGTTATGGGCGTCTGCGAATAATATGTGCGTCCCTGCGAGCACGAGCTGTGTAAATCGTATTAGGGATTATTGCACGATCAAAAATATCCCTGCAGGATAATCCCCGAAGGTGGCAACGATGTGTGAGTGGCATTAACTCCCGTGTGTACCATGATGCGTGTAGGTATACACTGATCCCTCTCGCCTTCGTTCTTTCTCTCTCCATCGTATCTCCGGCCGCGATTCCCTCTGCATGTTTGTGCGTGTCTGTGTCCGTGCGTGTGCACAACCGCACCGGTTGGACGCACGTTTGTGTGCGTTTGCCCCCACGTTAGCCTCTGCGAAAATCCACGCCTCTGCATCCTGTTTTCGATTTATCTTTCTCCTCTTTCAGCCTCGCGACGCGGGGCAGGTGATGTCATCGATGGGTACCTCTGGTACTTTCGGTAATCACAGCTGAAAAGTTTATTCTTGAACCTCCATAGGGTTAGACGGGCTTAAACGCCGATCGGGATCGATCGGACAACTCGCATTAGTCAAACAAACGATCGGTACCCAGTCGATATTCAATTCCGCGGATTTATGCGCACTATCGGTCAAAAATGCTCTTGCTAGCCTCGGAATCCGTAGATTATTTACCGAGAAACCTAAAAGCTTCTTAAGAAGCTCCCCCTTTAGTATGGTACAAGATGTCTTATTCGATGCGCGTGAAACTTTCAATCTTTGTCTTTTTTTTACTTTGTCTTTTTTCACTTTTTTACTTACTTATTTACTTATCAAGCTCTTGCCTTACAATTTAACGCTAAACCTACCAAGCAGGGTTAAACGACCGTTTGCAGGTTCTTCACCCCTTACTCCACAACAACGAGTTGAACTCGTGATCAAGATTTCGAGCAGAATCTTCTAAACATGTATTCTCTGAATTTTTTTTAAACCAATATAACATTCTATTTGATTGTTGATTGTATACAGTCATTGGAGAATAGCTACGCATGCGGAAGCTACGTTGCCTTTTATCTTTGTCGTTCTTCGGAGGACAAGGAAAATCTAGTCATTGTTATCATAATATAAATCGTAGAGCAATTATTGAAATTATAAAAATACCTCCGTTCAAAATAATTAAACAGATTTGTTTATTCAAGAATGTGTTATCATCAAAATCGCAAAAAGTGATATTAATCTCTTTGTGCCATTTGGAAAGTTACCTGTTACATCTTGCCACACCATCTTAGTTCTAATAAGATTGATTGTCATTATTAATATATGAACGTCATTACACAATCATAATTTGTTAATCGCAACCGACGTCATTCCATTATCTTCTTATCAAACATTCCCAAATATTTCTTAGACTTCTGATTTCACCCTTGACCCGTCCTCAACCTCTGACCTTGCCGCATCGTATTCGAACTTTCGCTTGGCTACGCCATCCCCAAACTGCGGCCTTACCATGGTAGTTCTTATAATTCCTAAACCCCACCACTCAACTTAGAACCTATACAGGGTGGTTGGTAACTGGTGGTACAAGCGAAAAGGGGGTGATTCTAGATACTTATTTCCTTTTTCTTCTTAATAAACAACAAAAGGAACATTGAATTCATAAACAGCAATGCTTTAAAAAATCGATGCACATGAAAAAGTAATTATGTTTCAATTAGATTTGGTATTTTTACTGTTGACTGACTAATTGTGTTGTAGATACTGAAATATCATTGACAAATAATATAATTCATAAATTTCGCGGCTTCGTGCATCTAAGGTACAAAATATAGGATGATAACAAATAGTTATTTCGTTTTGATATTAACATTTCTACGTTGAATTGCAATTAAATTTGGTATATTTTCTGTTGACTAATCAATTGTGCTTACTGTAGATACTAAAATGTCATTGCTAGACAATATAATTGACAGATTGCGAGTCTTGGCGCATATAAGGTGCGAAATACAGGAAGATAACAATTATTTAGTTATTTCATTCCGTGATTAATATTTCTACGTGGAATTGTAATTTAATTCTACAGGGTGGTTGGTAACTGGTGGTACAAGCGAAAGGGGGGTGATTCTACATGAAAAAATAAATCGGAAATATAGAATAAAAATTTTTCGTTTGAGGCTTCGTTTTCGAGAAAATCGACTTTGAATTTTCGCAAAGTACGCGTGCACTTGATCATGTCTTGTTATAACGGATCTCACTGTAGATCGTTGTCTCGATGGGACACGTAAATTACGAAGTAATCACAAAGTTTATTATTACAAAAATTGCTGAAAATGTTGCCCATTCTGCCGAACACATACTTCTGCTCTTCTAATTAAATTTCTATGAACACTTTCTAACGTATTCGATTGTTTTAGAGTCAAAAAATTTTTAATTCAAAGTTGATTTTCTCGAAAACAAAGCCTCAAACGAAAAATTTTTATTCTATATTTTCGACTTATTTTTTCATGTAGAATCACCCCCTTATGTACCCTTTTCTCTACCGAAACAGTCAGTACAGTAAAAGTATCGTAAGAGTATAGTAATAGTATAATAATAGTATAGAAATGTATAAAACTGTATATGTAGTAAGAATGTATTAATGGTACAGTGATGGTATAGAAGTTTATAGAACTGTATGGTCAGAGTATAAAATCGTTTACAATTGTATCGAGCAGTATAGTGAGAGTATGGAGTATATAGAACAGTATAGTAAGAGTATGAAGTGTATAGAACAGTGTAGTAAGAGTATGGAGGTGTATAGAAAGTGTAGTAAGTGTATAGAAATGTGGAGAAAGTGTAGTATGAGTATAGAAGTGTATAGAACAGTATAGCAACAGAGATGTTTATAGAACAGTACAGTAAGAGTATATATAACCGTATAGAAGTGTATAGCAGTATAGTGGGCGTATAGTAATGGTATAATAACAGTATAGAAGAATATAATAAGAACAACACTAACAGTAGAGATTTTTCTTTCGAAATGCAGGAGCGAGAAACTCTTCCGTTGTGTTGTGACAACATACCATTACGATAAAGGTTTCCTCTCTGGTAACAGCACAGAAATAAAAGTAGGTGCTTTGATCGATTCACTTACGGTTTACAAATAATTGATAGTGTCGGTTGTAACAAGCAGACGCTGATGTGTATCTCTTTCTCCGATCGACAACCAAAACAGTTATGCTTTAGGTATTGATAGACGTCTCGGAGCGAAGTTCCTACTTTCGGCTGTCGTTCCTTTTGAAGTCGTCTTAGCACTTTTAAGAGCGTTCTAAAGCAGATTAGGCGACGAGAAAGGAGGCATAGCAGTCGAAAGACAGAGATCGGAATTCCCGAATTCGCCTCCTTTTTAATTATGTTCCCTCCGGAGAGGGAAGGAGTCACGAGCGGCGCTTCATTGTACATTCATAATAGCCGCGGCCGAAGCTTTAATGTTGTAAGACTCTTATAAGCATAGAAATAAGGTGGTGGAGCGGCACTGTAAAGTCGATGACTTTCAGCTGTATGTATTTTTAATAGGATTTGTTAACTGGCCGTTCTTCGCATTGCGGCGCACAAGGAACAAACTTTGCCGGTGATCCGCGTGAAATTCCGAAGAGTTCCCTCGTTTCTGCACTGCGTATCCCGCTTGTTTGTTGACTTTATTTGAAATTTTAAGTTCGTTTCCCGGTCTGAAATGCAGATCTGTGAAATCCGATATTGTCGGCGCCGGCGGCTTTCCATTCTACCTGCCGAACAGGATTATTTGTGCACGGTTTTTCCTCGATAATTATCTGATAGTAGATCCGTGAATTGACCAAAATAATCGTATAAAATGTCCCTGCGAATGTTTGCCAGCTGCAGTTATTAAGACAATGCCAACAAACATGAAATTATAAAATTATAAAATTACATTCTAAAGGATTCTAAGCAGCGATGGCGTTGGGCTTATATTATACATTGCTCTATAATAATGACAAATTTGCGATTATTCAAATTTTGTGCAACGTTTGTGTTAAAGTGTGCTTGAATGAAAAGGTTTATTCAAAAAATTTTCGTGGAAATGTTTTTACAATTTCAATGACTGTGAAAGCAAAAATCTTTAACAGGTCATTTTGACCCGGCAATTCTCGTGTTAACGCTTACGGGACGCGTCAAAATGGCGTTTTCTAATATCTTTAATTCTCGATTATGGAGATCGTAAAGACGTCTTTCTAAATACATTGTAAAACAAGAAGACGGCTAAAAATTTGGATAGACAGATTCTTGTTGTTTTTATAAAGTAATGTAAAATAGTCACTTTTAGTGTTCCGTAAATTTAGTGTTAATAAAATTGTAATACTAGTAGAATACTTTTACAAACAATGCTGAGTTAAGTTTATTGTTAGCGAAGAACAGAATTACGACAAGATATATATTAATTTTAATCTGAATGAAACATGGAGTAACAATAAAATATAGATTCTGGACGTCCTTTTTCCAATTACTTGGTTTTCTCTTAACAGAAAGTATGAAAAGCAGTGTACGTGTAAAATGCTATATTTTAAACACATTGCAAAGGGAAATCTTGGATCTTCGTGTTTGTGGAAGATTCATTCGCGAAACAATTGTTTTAATGTTTTTACAGAAATCTTAATTCACAACATTTTTCGGAAAAATGGGGATTAATGTTTTCCATCTACAACATCCTGTAATAATATCTACGAAAATAATATCTCCAAGCTTTAAAACCAATGTAAATTTATAAACGTATTATTGTTTTTTACGAAATTACAAACTCCATATCAAAGTGTTAAGAGTTTTGGG
>CM052098.1:19227503-19245346 GCA_028453745.1 Agapostemon virescens
TGACGACATTCGTCCTCAAAGGTTTAAATAATATTATGTTGCAGACAATAGTAAATTTATTAATTTCAAATTTTTTCACATTTTATAGTTGGTTACACTTTGACTCCTCTCGTTATTAATATTTTGACTGGAGAGATTATCGGTGCCCGAATTAACATATATCATTCATGCAATAGCAACATTAATAATCTTGATGTGAAACTGTGTCAAAGTTGAAGCCAAATTCATAATATGTGAGAATAATTAAAACAAGTCTATATTTGAATTCAGTAGTAGACAAAAATTAAAATAACTGTGACGTGATTATAGATTGCAAAATTGTTAAAAGCAACTAAAAAATACTTACTTGCTGATTTCAGTAAGTAAACGAAATATTCCCTATTAAATTGGGAATATTGTGTTTTAATAAAATGATGTTCTTTAATATAACAGTGTGCAACAATGTAATTAAATTTACGTAATATCATCACAGTTTTGCACTTCACATATTCATTTTTATCACAAATACATAAAGTCCTTCATCCATATGTTAACCTATAATAATTTAATCATTAAAATTCATAATTAAAAACCAGTAACTGTTACGAAATATGCCTTCGCGATTTTATACCTCGTGTACTCATTTTAATAAAAAATGCATAAAATCCGCAGCTCATTAGTACATTCGCAATAATTTTGTTATTCGAATGAATAATTGAAAACCAGTAGCTGTTACGAAACTTAATTTCATAACTGTGCGTCCCTTTTTAAAAATAACACCCTAACAAACCATAAAAGTCACAATTTATTATTTAGAATGATTAAAATTAATAAATATCTAAGTATTGAACACAATATGATATATTAAATGCAAACTGGTATAAACAAAACGATCAATAGCAGCCGTCTTTTCTTAAAACACCCCTTCATCCATACTCGTTTCTTTAATCGCACAAACAAATTTAATTCATCTAGTTTTATTTCGCTCACTATGTTTCTCTCTCTCATTCTCACCACACACAACCACGTAGGATCAATTTTCCCACAAGAATATAGCTTACCTTCGAAGCTCTGAACATTCTAAATCACCCTTCGCTGCATAATGGAACCGGTAGAAACTACCTGAAAGCTTGAATCATTTTTTCTTTTAATCGCTCGTAAAATATACATGAAAGCGTCTTCAGGAGCGAAGCGTCTAAGCGAAAGGACCGTTCACACTTGTTTTTTTTTTAATCATTCAACGATCTCATCTGAAGGCAGCGGCACAACGGAGCATCAATCCGTTAGAAATCGCTTTCCCGTGTGCAAAAGAAGACGGAAAATGGCTCGTCACCTTCGAACAGGGGTAGGACAATCCTATTTCTTTCTTATGCAAAATCTTCGTGCGCGTAGCCGTGTTAAGGGATTAAAAGCCCGCTACGCGGGGTCAGCCGAAGGCTTAGAACGCCTAACAAGATTAGCTTAAGACGCCGAGTCCGCATACCCCGAGGATTACACATTATGTATTCACCTGGATGTATTCACGTAGAGATCTAGTTCGAGTTCCTGCCCAAGTCGAAGACGATGCTCGCGGGAGCGCGGCTTACTAGAACGTCGATGACCGCGTCTCATTCGACGCGTAGGCTCGTGTCCTGGATCAACGTAGCTGCTTCAATTTTATTTCGATTAATCAGTCGAGTATCTGCTTCGATATGCATTTTTTGGAATTAGGCTTTGCAGGAAATACAGAGAAGAGTGGAAGGGACAGTGATGAAGAATTGGAATAAAGTTTGAGGCATCTGTCTTGGCTCAAGGGAATAGCTCCTATTATTCAATCAATGAGTTAACAGTTAACAATTATTTAACAAATTTAGTAGGGATGAAGCGTAGAAGGAATGCTGAGGCCCTTGTTCTGGATCAACGAAGCTGCTTTAATTTTATTTCGATTAATCAGGCGAGTATCTGCTTCGATATGCATTTTTTGGAATTAGGCTTTGCAAGAAATACAGAGAAGAGTGGAAGGGATAGTGACGAAGAATTGGAATAAAGGCTGAGGCATGTATTCTGAAACTGGACATTATCGCGAGTAATACTTGAGTGTATCGTAAATAGGTCGTATGTTATAAATTTTCTCTCATAGATTTTTATTTTGGAACGCGTGCAAATGTAAGGTGTAAATCTTTTTGGTGCAGTTTTTAGTGTATTACAGGAACTGTAGAGTTTTGAAGTTATGATTAGTCATATCTTACTCGTTCAGTATCACGTTTTGTTATTTCTTTAAGTCATTTCTTTCACTGAGAAGAATATATTATTTTTATGCCTTTTGAAAAATTGAAATATGTCAGCCTTAAAATTATAAATATGTAAAAAATTAATTGTTTCGAGATATAAATAAAATGCCACGTACCATATATAATTATTTCAAAATTGTATACACATGTATAAGGTATGCATAGTTGTTCGTGAAATTATTCGAATGCCTTTTAAAAAAGAAACCTTTTAAAATTGAATTAAATAATTTGACATTTTTTGAACAGCTACAAATATTGGTTTGCCAAGTGCTAAAAAAGAAAGTAAGTTATTTGATTAGATCTGAAGGAAGTTATTTTGTTTTAAAGGGTATTCGAATACGTTCGTGAGTAACTGTATGCAGACACTCGACACGTGTTCCTTCGTCCATCGAAATCTTTGCTTCCAATTCATCATTTCGCATGTTACTTCTGCGAATAGAACAATTAAAGTGATAGTTTTACCACATGGAAAAGCTAATAAATATTTTATGACTTGACAACATGTTCCTAAACATGTGAGCGAAACAGTAAGCTTATCTGGTCTACTTCTATTTGCTTCTTTGCTTAATTGCATTTATACAATTGTTTGCGAAAGGATATTAGCCTAACTAAACATATTTATTTAAAACTCAGCATAACGTCATCAAAACAAGTCTATTAAAGTGTAATGAAATTTGTCTTATTGACACTTTCCTAAAATCTTCAACAAAGAAACCTTCAATTAAATCCACTTTAATCAATTTCTGTAAACTAATCTTCAAATACATTATTTTTCCACGTATATAAAAAGAACGTGCGATAAAACCATTGATCGACGTTGAAATAAAAATTTACTTACAAGTCCGATAAAACACCTACATTAAAATTGAAGTTAGGATTTTATCACTTTGCCCATGAGTGGCGCTGACAATCAATGCAGTTACCGTCAAACCGCGTCATTGACGCCACTTTCTTGTTTTGACATCTGATAAAGATTTTCAACTCGCAACCATACAAATTCCATACAACACGATAGTTTTCCAATGCCTGGAAGCTACGATTTGCGGACAGCATTGATTTTCTGTTATCACTTGAAGAAAACTGCTGTGGAATCGCATCGAATGCTTGTCGAAGCTTACGGTGAGCATGCTCTTGGTAAATCACAGTGCTTTGGACGGTTTAAAAATTAAAAGTGGCGATTTCCACATGAGGAACGAAAAACGTGGAAGATTACCGAAAATGTTTGAAAACAGCGAATCGCAAGCAACGTTGGGAAAGATCCAGAAGATAGGAAAATGGAATTAAAAGGCAACGCAAAGTGATTTTGCTTCGTGATAATGCGCCATCGCACACAACAAATTCGGTCAAGAAAACGATTGAGACGTTTAGTTGAGAAATACTTTCATATGCGGCTTACACTTCAGACTTGGCTCCATCGGATTATTACTTATTTCAGTCGATGGGAGACGCACTTGCTGAGCATCGCTTCACATCATACGAAAATATCCGAAAATGGCTCGATGACTGGTTTGCCTCAAAAGAGGAACAGATTTTTTGGCATGGCATCCACAAATTGTCAGAGAGATGGGAAAATGTATAGTTACCGATGGGCAATACTTCGAATAAAATTTTTTCATACAATAAGCGTGTATTTTCTGTAAAAAAATTCCGGTTTCACATTTACATATTTGGTATAACAACATCTTATAACCATCACTTGTGTTGCATCGTGATCTACGATTTTAGTTTGGGTTTACGCTACGGTCGATTTTCGTTTGTCATTTTTGAGAAGTCTTCTTAAACCCTCTTCTGCAAACTTATTACTTTACGACTGTAGGTATGGCTAGACAGTATCACCGAGTTTTAGTAAGGAAAGCACGGTTGTGCCGCTCTCAGTGGCACAGTTTTTTTGACGTGGCATCCACAAATTGTCAGAGAGATGGAAAAATATATAGCTACCGATGGGCAATACTTCGAATAAAATATTTTGCATCATTTTCATACAATAAACGTGTATTTACTACGCAAAAGTTCCGGTATCATATTTACGTATCTGGTAAGCACGATTTAATTTATTTGGATTAGTAGCGATATTCATTACAATGTACAGTTGAACATCTATTGAATCGATTCCTACGAAGGCGATTGTATAACTTCAATAATTATAAAATAAAAGATCCGCAAAGGGTGATTTGACCCGCTGTGGTAGGTTTAGTATTAAAACGGTAAATGCACGTTGCAGTTGTGACTTACAACAAACTCGGGCATTTATTTTGCACGAAGATCGGCAGTCTAACTATTACAGGCCAGAAAGCTCATCAGTCAACGAACTCCAACGCAACGGCGCAAGGCTCCGAGCAAAAAGAAGAACATTCGTTGCCGTGAGTGTTAAAAATCATTCACATGGCGAGAGGGAACGATGTTTTCGTGCTGGTAAGCTGCGCGTTAAATCCTCGATCCGTTAAGGTTTATCTGACGCCAGAAACATTTCCCCGTTTCATAGGATCCGACATAATCTTCCGCGGGAGAAGAAATCACACGCGACGTCGTGAATGTATTGTAATAATAGAGTACGTTTAGACAGCGATCCTATAAGAGCGTAAGGAAGAAAGAAAGAAAAAAAAGAAAGCAAGAAAGAAAGCAGCGCCGAGGGGGAGCCTTATCTTCCCTGGCCGACTAGAACTTTATTTCGAGGCGAGATACAAGCCTCTCCGCGGCTTTTAATGTCTTTTCTCTCCGAGTTTTGATTAAGAGAGCGCCGAGAACTTGACAGTGGTTTCGCGGAGAGGTAACGAAGACGACGTTGTTCTCGAGGTTTGAATAATCGTCGACTCGCGGGTCTGTCAAGTCGTCAAACGTCACCTCCGTCGTGGCGATTCACGATCGCACAACGAAATTGTTCTGCCCGCTGTTGCACGGTGGAAAATCGCGCGAGATAACGCGGATAAATGATGAGCAGAGAATAACGCAGCCACGCTTGGAGATGCAACGCGGCGTTATCGTTGTAATCTTTGAGAAATAAATCCTTTTTAGTCCACGACACAATCCGCGCGATACCGTGTTAATGTGTTCCATGCGCGGATTACGAGTTAATGGAAACGGGATAATTAGAGCGGGACACCGGCGAATTTGTGATACGCAATGAAACAGAAGTTTCATATTTCTTGACACTATTCTTTTTTCCCTTTCCGGTTGCAGTAGGATTGATACGAATGTCTGCGTAATTTTAATCTCGGGAAGATGACCTTTGTTTCATACTGAAGTTGAACACATCGTTATTGTTCGTTTCATTAGGGAAAATTAGAACCGATCCACCATTTCGTTTGATAGCGTGCACAATTTATACGGAAGATTTAGAAAACTCGGAAATGATAGAATTAGTGGAAAGTGTAGGAGACAATATATTGATCGAAGGAAATTAATCAGAAGATAATTGTTTCGGCGCAAGCAAATTATTCGGATGCTCTGTGCAACTTAATTGAAAAATGCCGTCCAGTTCGTTCAAATCCGCTTCAAGAAATTAATCTCAAGTAAACGATTCAACGAATCAATCAAGTTTGTTGAATATAATTATTTTTATTATAGATATTTGAACAATTCTTTACGGTGGTGGTTGTTGGTAAACTTTCAGTATTTTGTGTGTTTCGTTATGTATAGTATGTGTTGTTACGTGGGAGGCCGCGTGATCGCGGCATTATCAAAAACAGTGTTAGCACTAATATAATCTTTATTTTAAAAGGAGGAAGTGTGTATCCCGTCCAGTCAGGGCGAAGTCTAATAACCGACTTCGCTCTGTTCTTGTTACAACGTCGTTACCAAAACAACGGCATAACTCGGATTATTTCCAAACGGATATCATTTTTAGAAAAATTGTTTACGCATTACCTAGTAAGTTAATGTTTCTCACATTTTAATTGTAAGAGAGTTATTTGTTTTTTCGAGGTGTAAGAACACATTCATCGCTGGTAATAAAAGAAAATTAATTCACGCAGTTCGTCGATATTATATTTTCTACTTTTATTTTGTACGGATTATGTGACATCGATAATAATGGAAGGATAATTCATGCGATTGCTTTGATGTGTTTACGAGTACGCTGGCACACGCCGCAACACGAAGATTTAGCTGACGTATTTTCGTAATGCGTAGTGTACATGAAATTCCTTCGATATGGTCAAAAAGGGATGGCAATAAGAATTTTCCTAGGCGGATACCACGGATACCAAGCAAGGATGGTACGAGTAAGTGGTGGTTTTGGCAAGGGGATGTCCTGATGCGATTTCACGCTGGATTTGCCTAAGATCTCCGCTAAGGAGCCCTTTCACCCTCCCCCTTTACCGTTCCCAACCTTCACCCTTCCATCGACGATTCTGTGCTCGTGGCTGGTGTCTTCTTCGACCCTCTTGCCACCCCTCCCACAGTCAGCCTACCTTAGCTCGCTCCGACCAGCGTCACTTCTCGAGAAACCCCCAAAGATTACGTGCCTTAGCACAATGTCGCCTAAAACGCCTTCATTGTTTAAAAGAACCGACCGACGAGCTTGTTGTGTTTCAATTAACCCTCTCCACGCTGTTCCGAGTCGTAGAAAGGAGAGCAATCGGGAAAGGTCTTGGGATTTCTTCACCCGCTACGATAACTTTTCGCACAATTATGCTTCTAATCGCGGGATCCGTCCACTGGAAAATTCTATTTCAAATAGAAAATAGCACATTTTATTTGAAATCGTACGTGCACTTTTAAATATAAATATATTATTTCTTAGAAAAACTTTCTAAACTTAGTTCATTCGAAGGATTTTTAAAGCAATGAGAATATTATTTGGAAGAGTGTTTCTAAGTAACGACATAAATCGAAAATATAAAATTTTGTTACATTTGTCGCCTCGTTTTCGAGAAAATCGAGTTCGATTTCATTTTCACGTTACCCCTTTGCTTAATCTATTTTGGTTGTTAAGAAATATTATAAATACTATTTAACGCAAAAATTGTGTTCTTATTATACGTTTTAATATTCCTAAATAAAAATATTTCATTTTATGTTTTAGATTATTAGAATACAAATTTTATTGTTCCCTTAAAGTAGTATTTCTTACGAAGAAGTAGTGATTTAGCATTTTGTGTATCCAGATCTGTTTTGTATATATAATTAATCTATATATGTGTGTAATTGATTGAAAACAGTAGAAGATTTTAACATCTCGCAATGACTGTAGCTTCTTTATGCGCCAAGCGATTTCAATGAAACTTTGTAAATGCACATAAGTTACTCAGATCTACAAAAAGCACGTTTTAGATTCTTATCATAAATACAGATAAAAAATTTGAAAAACGCGATCTGTACTTTTTTCATCGCATTTGCTATCAATTGAAATTTAAAATATAAATTATCCGCACATTAGCTAGTAAACTGACCCTTCTACCATCTCAAAATAAATTCAGACCGTTTCACACAATTTTAAAAATGTTATTCCTTTTGTAAAGGATGTATGAATACTTTTTACACTGACAGTAGATCGCTTTTATTCGAAATCTATATAAAAAAGATATAAGATAAGATAATTGGATAATCGAGGCACCTCTGCATCGTGACTCAAGGAAATAAATGCGATCCAAATTATATCGCGTTTCGCCTCATTTTAATAAAAAAAGTGTCACAAATATGTTGACAAAAGTGTCAAAGAAAAATGATTGAAACCAAATGAGTTTGGTGTATGCCAGATATCGAGACGTTACTGTAGCAGCAAAGATATTAGCAACCAGCATCCACGACAATTTAACACTAAACCTACCACAGCGGATTAAATGACCTTTTTCACATTTCTAATTTCACGATTATCGAAGCTATAAGATTGCCTTCATAGGAATCGATTCTACATGTAGACCTCTTTGTTCAATTATACTTTCTAACGAAAACTGCACACACCCACAATTAATTAAATCTTGACATTTTTATGACAATGTATACTAGCCAATTTTAAGACACACTAGATCTTAACTAAACTTACCACAGTTGGTCAAATGACTTTTTTCAGAATGTTTATTGTATAATTATTAAAGTTATAAAATTGCCTTCACAGGAGTCGATTCAATAGATTTAATTATTCATTCGTATATTCTACTGAAGACTGCACAAAACCAAAATGAATTGTATCTTGGCATTTTTATAAGACAATATTCACCAGCAAATGTTAATGCTCATTATGTTTAGTGTTAAAAAAAAACAAATCAACCTCTCTACCATCTGAAACAGAATTTGAGCCTTTGGATGCAATTTTAAAAATGTTATTCGTGCTCGTTACGTTGATCGTATAGCTGCTAGAGAAATCACAAGCACGCGATACCCACAAGATGTATCTTCCTTCAGAAAATTACAAGCGGCAACGATGGTCTAATCACGATAAGTGTAAAATAAATCGTAGTGCGAAGGGGTTAGTCGTCTTTTAAGATAGAACAACGGACATGCGATTCATTATCTTTCCTGCAGCGCATTAAATGATTCAAACCGGCAGCCCCATCGGGAGATAGACGAGCTCGTTGAAATATTAACGAGTCCACGAAAAAATTAAACTCGGTCCCCTCAGGATCCCAGTAATCTCCTCGTTGCGATTATTTTTCTACGACGAACCGCGAAAGAAGGATACCCGGGATGCGTACGGCTCCTTTGCATATCCGATCGCCTTTGATCATACCGAGGAGTGTGCGGGGTCCGCTATCGATTTCCTTAAATATTTCAGATCGTCCAGTGCAAGTAGAATAGCTAAATCCAGAGTGTTCCTCGGCCGATGGGGGTTTAAGTTTTGCTGAAACCCTCGTGGATTAGGAGCGTCCGTGTTGCGCGTATATCCGTGTTTTAAGGACGCGTGCAAGCCTCTCTCTCTCTGCATATCTGGCCCAGGGTCTTCTTGTGTGTGTATCCTGATTTGTGCCGGTCTCTCTGCGCGTGTATGCAAACCCTTATGGCTTAAGCTAAGGCTAAGGCCGAGGCTCTCCCGCGGGATTACTACGTCATTCTGCAGGACTCTCCGGTCGCCGGAAGGATCAGCTCTCTTCCTTCTGAGGATTTCGCAGAAGACTCCATCCTGTTTCTAAATCAGGTTGTCAGCCGCGGGGCTGAATCATTTCGCGTTGTTTAGCGCGCGAGCGCGCTCCCGGGGGACACCTTTGCGTTCGAATCTTCGCCGATCCTGTTCTAGAAGAAACCGCCTTAAAAAGTGGCCAATGACGGTTTGCAGAAATGGTTGAACAGCCGGAAGTCTTAATCTCTTGCGAGCAGGAATTCCATTCTTACAGTTCTTTTAAATCTTAGTTGACATTTCAAAGCTTTGCAGATTCAACTATGATGATAAGTTTAAGAGCACAATTTGTGCATTCCATTTGGATGTGGCCGAGTAGAAACCAGGTTACAAAGTGGCCAATGATGTTATATAAAAGTAGTCGATCAGTTTGTAGTTCATAGTTCTAAATCGTAGCCTTTCCTCGAACATTTTGTAGATGCAACCATAACAATAATTTTACAAGCATAATTTGTGCACTTCGTACAGAGGTGTCTGAGAAGAAACCAGGTTAGAAGATGTCTTACAGAAATGGTCAACCAGTCTGAAGTCCCAATTTCTGATTATTAGAAATATAATTCTTATTAGGTAAATCGGAAAGTTCCGTCCGTTTTCTTACAAAAAGTAAAGCTTTATTCATGAAAGAAAATGAAAAAGTACGTTAATCAAAATATTGTCCATCGTTAGTGATGACTTTTTCCCATCTTTCGGGCAGCAAGCGAATTCCGCGTCGAAAGAATGATTCATCATTGGAGGTTATCCAGGCGGAGATCCATTTTTCGAGATCTTCGTACGAATTAAATCGTTTTTCAGCAAGTGCGTGTGCCATCGACCGAAACAAGTGGTAGTCAGATGGGGCACAGTCTGGTCAATAAGCCGCATGTGGTAGCACTTCCCAGCGAAGTGCTTCTATCGTTTCCTTGACAATTTTTGAGACGTGAGGCCGAGCATTGTCATGCAGCAAAATCACCTTACGCTGTCTCGTTTCATATTGTGGTCGTTTTTCGTGCAATGCTCGACTCAAACGGATAATTTGTTGTCGGTAGATATCTCCTGTGACTGTTTGACCAGTTTTTAGCAGTTCATAGTATACCACACCTTCCTGATCCCACCAAATGCAGAGTAAAGCCTTTTTTCCGTGGATATTCCACTTTGGCGTCGATGTTGAGGGTTGGCCAGGATCACAGATGATTTTTCGACGTTTACGATTGTCAAAATAAATCCATTTTTCATCCCCAGTGATGAGACGATGGAGAAACCCCTTTCTTTGTTGCCTAGCAAGCAAAATTTCGCAGATGGTTTTCCGCCTTTCAATGTCTCTTGGCTTGAGTTCATATAGGACCTACTTTCCTTCCTTGTAGACCTTCCCTAAGGCTTTTAAACGGTCGGAAATGACAGATTGAGCACAATTTAACGCTTCTGCAATTTGTTCTTGGGTTTGACATGCATCTTCATCCACCAATGTCTGCAATTCTTCGTCTTTGAATACTCGTGGCTGTCTAGAACGCTCTTTGTCCTCCAAAGAAAAATCACCATTTTTAAAACGTCGAAACCACTCTCTACATGTTTTATCGGAAACAGCATTATCGCCATAAACGTCTACAATCATTCGATGAGCTTCAGCTGCCGTTTTCTTCCAATTGAAACACAAGATTAACACTTCGCGCAAATGACGCTTATTCGGCTCAAATTCCGACATCTTGAATGTAGAAATAAACGAAGTTATTGATGCAAGCGTAAATTGTTGTGTACTGAGTTTTATTAACAGATGTTCAAACTAAAAAGTTAGCCTTACTTTAGAGGTTATAGTTACCCACAGTTCGAGCTACGGCTACTCGACGCTAGATGGACAGAACTTTCCGATTCACCTAATACAATCCTGCTGAATATTATTCAACACTTTAGCATTTTGTGGATGCCACCATTATAATAATTATAGAAGCACAATTTGTGAAATTCGTTTAGATATGTCCAAGAAGTAATCAGGTTAAAAGATGGTCAACGAAGTTTTACAGGAGTGGTTGAACAGCCTGAAGTCCCAATCTCTAGTAATCAGAAATATATAATTCTTACAGTTCTTCTAAATCTTAGTTGCCATTTGCAAGTTTTGCAGATGCAAATATGATAATAATTTTAGGAAACCAAGTTAAAAGATGACCAATGACGTCTTATAGAAATGGCGACGCAGTGAAGTCCTGATCTCTAGTAACCAGAAATATTATTTTTACGGTCTTGCTAAATCGTATTCTCAATTTAAACATATTGCCAGTGCGACCATGACAATAATTTTAGGCTTTATTCGTGCGATTTGTTTGTATGTGTAAAGGCAGAATCAATAAACTAGCAATTCATATTATACATGTTGCAACGTAATAAAACAGCGTTTATTCAGATTTCGTGTGATTCTTATTACAAAATGTATTCGCCGAGGATTACAAAGCCTCTTCAGACAAATAACAAATTAATATAAAATTGTGTACGTTAATTTTCTGCAAAAGCATCTGTAGAAGCAAAAGAATGCAATACCATAACTGAAGTCATTCGTTCTGCTTGGTCTGATGGTTTCAGTATGAAACGTTAGCTACAGGAATTTGATTTTCCACTACGTAACTCTGAAGATCTTACATAGATCTCGAGATCGTATCAATCTCGTTCTTTCATCACTCAAGAATGCCTTATATAAATTAATGGCGTTAGTATTGATATTAGTATGTAATTAGCGAAGAAATCAGTCTTCTACAGTTTATTTCCTTAATTATTGTATGGACGAGTATATATTCTGTTCATGAATTGTTTAACTTATGTACTCGCTTAAAATTTATAACATTGTGTACAATCGAAAGACGTTAGTCAGAAATGAATTATGGTGATTCGATGTTACTTATGAAATACATTATGGTTGCTTTTAAAGCTCAATGTGGCTATACGAATGTTATTAACGTAATATAGAACTGTTTATAACCACTTTAACAGTGTTTATTAAAAACTAATAAATATTATACGACAGAATCGTTTATTCACTTCCGTAACGCTACCATTAGGATTAAGAAACTCGATTAAAACGATTTTCTTATAATTATTATTATAATCATAATTTAAAAATGTTCTTGAAATGTACACTTAAGTATTAAAAAGTTCCATGATGTACATACTGCATATCAAAATAATAACAAACAATTTTTTCCAGCATTTCGATGTAAGCACTCCACCATTATCATGATTTTCCAAGGATTTCCGATAATCCCAGGAAAAAATGTTTTCGACGAAAGTCGAACAGTATTTAGACATCTACAAACTTCCGTAGATAAAATTTTCAAAATGTTCTTCTCGAACAGAAAATTAAGGTGACCTTGATTTTTTAAATGTTAAAATGAACATTTGATTTCATGATGCTGCAACCGTCGCGAAGACGATTTTAACGACTAGGTTATGCTACGACCTTGTTCTCATAAATAACATTAAAATAATTATTTCCCGCTTTTCGGGTGAAACGCCTCACCGTGCGTCGATTCCGCTGACTTCCACAGCGACGCGCTGTAAAGTAAACTTAAACGAGCCGCGAGTTCCACGTTCCTGAATAATACGGGATGTTCCGCGAGGGTGGCACCCATCGCCGATAAGAAGTTCGATATTTATTCTTCTGGATCGAGCGAATAATCCATCGATCGGCCGCCAGTAATAGGCGGCCAAAGCCTGTCGTTGCCGCTGCCTAAATCATCCCCCAATGAGATGGCGCTTACAATAACTCGTTACCGAAAATCCAAATTAAGCTCCTTAGTTGAGAAATTTACGAGACGTTCCACCCTTCTGCCCACCGCCCACCACCCCCTGTCGGTGTCTTACTTCGGCATCTTCCTTTTCTCTCGTTCGGGGCGCAGTTTACCGAAGTAATTTTAATCTTTCGGGGCATAGTGCGTGCACACAACGTCAGTTGCCAGCCAACCCTCACCCCCTTGAAAACTCAGACGAATCCGCGTAGGCCCGTGGAAGTGTTGGAAAACAAACCCTCTGTTTGTTACGTGTGTTTCGATGTGTGATCGGCTCTCACACACCTACACACAACAGCCACGCGTGCGTACACGTACCCATCGCTCGAGGAGGACACAGGGAAGAGAACGACGCCCTTCTCTTATTCTCCGTCTTGTGTAAGAGCTTACTCTCTAAGCGTCTTAGGGCAAGTTTTCACCCTTGCTTCTATTCAACGGGAATACATACTTCAAGAGAACGATCCCGACTATCGGGCAAAACGCGCTCGCCGAGGTTTCAATGCGACCGGCAAAAAGTAAGCATTAGCGTTTAGAGGAATCGCTGAGCGAAACGGAACGCGAATCCGAATGCGAAAACATCGCCGATGTAGTGGATGGAAAATCGAAATTCTGAGGAGTACGTTTTCGATGTCAGAAATTTTCATTTATCCAAGTTTTTCGGCTGGGAAATTTTCGCACGTCAAGTGAGAAATTGGAAAAAATTCTACGCAGTTTGATGTCCGCTGTTTTTCAGAATTTTTGCTAAACTGAATTTAAGGCACGTAATTCTTAGATTTCGGATTTTATGCATTTGTGAAAAATAAGAAAAGTCGTTAGAAAAATTAAGTAATGCTATACTCTTCTCGAATTGTAATAGTTATTGAAGCAGGAAGTGTATTTACTTTTAATTTCTGTTTTCTAGAATTGACTTGTACAATGTAATTAGACGTGTAATTATATTGCTGGTTAAAAGAGAGGGTTAAATTTTACGCATAACGTTTCCATAATGATTTATGAAATTGCTCATCGTTCATTTAAATCGACTGGAGGGCTGTTTCATCCCGTGCAACCCTTTTGTGACGCGGTGACTGGAAAGGAAGCAGGCGTATCAAGTTTTTGTTACATTATTCATTGAAAATCAATATAATGAAAATAATATGTTAATAAATATCGTGATAATCTAATAGATGGATATATTCGTTGTTAAGGCATCGTTCACTGTACTTGAACGATTCCTCTGAATATTGCACTTGGTGCCTATTGACTTCGAAGGACCACCCACTGATGTGGGAATGAATGACTCTGAATATGCAGGACTCCCACTGATGGGATTGAACGAGAGCCTGAACTCGTGAGAGACGATCGACTTGTAGGGTTTAGTTGAAGTTTATTCTGCGTTTCTGTACTGTACAAGCTGTGTAATCGAATCGAATCTAATTTGTAGGGATACATTTTGCTGCTTATATACTATTTTCGTGACCAAGTATTAGCCAATGGTGGTGTTGGATTTTCGTTCTTTGTTTCGAGCGTTAGGGGTAGTGGGAGCGCGGGTTTTCCCGGTCGGTGGTGACGTCGGCTCGGCGACGGGTGTCGGCAGGTAAACCGTGAACGGTTGAATCTGTTTAGACTATCTTGTCTTAACATTCGTTATGTTACTTTGACAACTGTACTGTAGTTATTTGGTTAGATTACATTATAGGGAAACATTTATTTTGCTGTAAAGTGATTTCTTTCAGTAAAAATCATTTAAAAACAATATTCGTTTTTTCAAAATGTTAATAGTTCTCCACTTACTTCTATCGCTTCAAAATTACATTGTAACGGTATAGTGGGCATCTATTATGACTAGAAGCGTACTTTGGATATCGTGTATTTTGAAAAGTTCTGTAAACTGCATAAACTAGAAGAAAATATGTAAATTAATAAACGTAACTACTGTTTTTAATTTATGTTTATCGAATTAATAAGAAATCCACTGAAAAAATATTCCCCGCGAACTTAATTCGGGATACCAATTTATACAAATGAATGTGTTCAAACATTGGCCGCTTATTTATTTAGAGAGAGTCACTATAGATCACTATAGACGAAACACAAGAATTCCTTTACTATACATAGAACAGTCACTGAATAGAACATTGAATGAATGCACTTTCGTTCGAATCGTTTGCAATTCTACTACCTGTAAGATTTCATTCACGTTCTTTTTAATTCTTAATGTCTTCACATATCGACAGCAATATTTTGTACATATTCAAAGGAATTCTCTTCAAATAATTTAACTTTACAAATAATTACAAATAATAAGAATAATTTACCAATGGTATTCATCTCGTTTTAATAAAATTAAACTATGTTAAAGCATATTTAAACGTATTAAGATTGCAAAAAATAAACTCGCCCAATTATAAATGTTATTAACACTTTGGTTAGGAAACACTAATAATAATCATCAAAGTAAGAGGGACTTCTTCTTTTAAGAATCAAGATTACAGTTTCTTTCAAAAGTATGATATACACAGGAATGGTTTATAAGAAGGAAGGACTAGTTAGATAATGAAAGTCTGCGATCACGAATTCTATAACCGTTCCACCCTGTTAAGTAAAATGATTTCTTAATGGTTGATACTTCTAGCTGTCCTGAATTGATATGTACTCATTATAAAATCATATGTATCAATAAGTACCTAGTGCCTCGTATATCTGTTTCTTAATCTATACTCATCAATTTCGTATCCAGAAGTCTTTGCAGTATAATAATTGACCTCGATTTTATCACTGCTTTTGTATTCCTTTCATAAAATATCCACAAAAATGAATAAAAGTTCTATAAAATGAATTGCATGGATTTTTACCAAATATTATGACTCCCTGTATCGTAATATAATACCTTCCTTTCTACATTTATTTCTACATAAAGATTTTAAACGAAGTTTAACAAACATAAATATCACGCTTTTCTTTTTCGACGAAATCAAATGTCGTTAATTTATAATATTTAAGCATTGAAATAGATGTAGCAGTATAAAAAATATAAATTTTCTTTTCTCTTCTGTAACATTTTTACTGGCGAATATGCTATAATAACTTTGGTTATAAAGAAAATGGTATGACAAGGGGTTAATATTCAGTTACATAATAAAGTATAATATTATAAGTATATAAAGTGTATTAGTATCAACAGTATCCCCGATAACCCTGAAACATTTCTATCATATTTCTGTTTGTAACAATTGAGATATACACCTTCTAGATTGCATAAAATCCACAGTCTAATTATTAGCAACAGTGATTTTTGCTAAAAGTGAACTTATGTAAAAATACAACATGTTCGCAGTTCAAATACTTAATTTGAATAAAATAAAAAGGAATTCGTCTTCTTTGTTCTTAAAAATTCCGAACTTCTCCCGGTTAATCGATTATTAATATATATTGTGCAGACAGTAACGGAGAAGCTTGAACACGGCAACACTACTTCATAGATTTATAGATATAAAAGACTTTCATCTTCTGTAATATTTTTACTCACGAAAATGTTATTGGGTTCTTCGGAAAGTAATTTCGTTTTTTCCCAACGGAGGATTTAATTGTATTTTTTTTTCACCCAACTTCACACTTAAGCCGCATAATCATTATATGTTTTGAGAGCTGATATAGCAAGGCTTGTGTGTGAAAAAGTCCAATTGATTCTACGCAGTAGTTTTTGGTTGGTGCCTTTTTAAATATGGAGAGCAATAAGCAGCATTTTCGTCATATTTTACTTTTTTACTATAGAAAAGGTAAAAATGCTGTCCAAGCCAGAAAGAAATTAACCGATGTGTATGGAGAAGGTGTGTTGACAGTACGCCAGTGCCAGAGCTGGTTTGCAAAATTTCGATCCGGCAATTTTGATGTGGAAGATGCGCCACGTTTTGGAAGGCCGGTTGAAGCTGATAAAGACACGATAAAGGCATTAGTTGATGCAAACCGGCGAGTAACAACACGTGAGATCGGTGAGAGGTTAAATTTATCAAATTCAACTGTTTATGACCACTCGAAAGGCCTGGGTTTAACCTCGAAGCTCGATACATATATGGGTTCCCCATGTTCTCACGGAGAGAAATTTGTGTCGTCGCGTTGACGTCTGTGATTCGCTTCTCAAACGTCACGAAAATGATCCATTTTTGAAGCGCATCATTACTGGGGACGAAAAATGGTTTGTATATAACAATATTTGTCAAACGCAAGAGATCATGGAGCAAAAAAGATGAACCGGCTCAAAGCATTTCCAAAACCAATATCCATAAAAAAGGTGATGCTGTCTGTTTGGTGGGATTTTAAAGGAATCATTTCTTTTAGAGCTTTTACCGGATAACATAACAATTAATTCGGAAGTCTACTGTCATCAGTTGGACAAACTGAATGATGCACTTCAACAAAAAAGGCCAGAATTAATCAACAGAAAAGGTGTAGTGTTCCACCAAGATAATGCGAGACCTCATACAAGTTTGGTCACTCGCCAAAAGCTTTTACAGCTTGAATGGGATACAATGCCACACTCACCATATTCTCTAGATCTAGCACCTTCGGATTATCATTTGTTCCGGTCACTGCAAAATTTTTTAGACGATAAAACCGTCACTTCAAGTGAGGAGGTCAAAAACCACGTCGATGAGTTTTTTGCCAGTAAAGACCAAAAATTTTATGAGCGTGGAATCATGCTACTATCAGAAAGATGGCAAAAGTTATTGGACCAGAATGGCCAATATATAATTTAATAAAATATTTGTTCACTATACCAAAATTGTCTTTCATTTTCACAAAAAAAAAAAAAAAAAA